>JAODGA020007121.1:0-13349 GCA_027574885.2 Drusilla canaliculata | reverse complement strand
TATTTCAAAGCAATAGAACATGGGAGTGTGAATGGCGCAAAGCGTAATAACAGTATATAGATTCGTTTTTATTGCATATATCGTCGTTTTAAAGATATTTTTTTTTAAATACCACGTTACTAAAACAGCTATATCTCCGAAAAAAATATTAATTTTGAAAAACCCTTCTAACAACATATTCTTAAACGTGTAAACTTTGAGCACGAGAAAAGAAAACAAATTGAAGTATTTCAAATTTCTAGACCAGAATACCCCCTTAAACAATATAACGTCAAACAACCAATGTCATCAGTTTGTTACAGTTTGTGCATTACAAATAATTTCGTAGTTATTTCCAACAAAGCAGATAATAAATGTCGTTGTCGTAGAAAAAATATAGTATGCACCTCACACAAAATGTGCATCATTTTGTGCATGTTGCATAATTTACTATTTTGTAATGATCAAGACTTAGAATGTCTCTTTAAAGAAGCATTACCTGATTCATTACATTACCGTTCACATGCATAGGGAAACTTTTATATTTTACAGGAATCACTAAGCTGTCGATGCCCGAATGTTTCACCGATGGAAGGCTAGAAGATCGACTGATTACCTGAGCTTTTTGTAGAAAAATTTTACCAGACTGATCACACGATATCGTTAGGCGAGTGGAGCCCGACGCTTTCGTCGGGCTACGATTTAGCAGTGTTTGCAGCTCGCGGTGAGGGAGGAGTGACGCATTTACGTTCATTACTAAAGTTGCTCAAGCTTCAGACGGCCCGTTCTCTCGTCGCGCGCCGTTTGAAGTGGTCGTTTTTTGTTTCGTTTTCTTTGGTAATCCCTATGCTATGTATTCATTCATTATGGCCGAGAGGACACACACACACACACACATAAGACTATACATACCACGCGCGTGTGTGTCGGAAACATTTACTTTCTATAACATTTCTAACGTTTTCAATTAATCCACTCTTCAAAATACGTGTTGCGGAAGATAACCAAAAGGCCCTTAATCAAACGTGCATATTGTGATGATACTATTATTAACCTTAATTATCGTTCGAATTATGATTATTCTAATAGAGATAACGAGATAGTTGTAAACGTAAGCAAAACTATTACGAATCCCACGATTCTCTCGAATACACACACACATACAGTTCTCTTCAAGAATAAATATAGCTAAGCAACGTATTGAACCAAGCAAGCTGGGATTGAGACGATGCAAGATGGCGGACTGATTGCGCTGAGCGCGGTGTTTCTCGCGCGCAAAATGTGTGGCAATTTATTTGAGGTCTAAATGTACATAAATTCGCAAGGATTTGAGGACGAAAGAAAAGCGAGATTGCCAGGTATATAATAACGTGCAATGTTTGCGAGTATTTCACGGAACACATTATTGAGACACACACACATACACATTTACCGGCGCGCCGTAGATGGTTAAAGCACTTTCATGATAAGCAAATAGGAGAGAAATGTGCATTTAAAAGTATTTTCATATCTTTGATGTTGTGAACAAGAAGAATACTGAAATCAAGTATAATCAACTGCGATGCAGACGCACGCGATTTTTTCCCAGTGCCCCAGGCATCCTCTTGCTGCGAGCATTCAACATTACCAAATATTCGTTTCCAGTCTTTATTATTATACTGATCATGATGCATGCGCATTCACTTACGGTGTATAATCAAATAGTTGGTTTGATGTGGATACAGGTTTGGGAGATGTTTCAATATTCAATTCTTTGGCGTATCGTGATTGTGTTGCCCTGCACCTCGATGAAAAACTAAGCAAATTTATTGCATTTGTGTAAACAATAGTAGAATCTAGCAATTGTTGACATCACGTTGGCGTTACAGTTTTCGTTCTTATAATTAGCGTACATTTACATTTATGTTTATATTTTTATGGTCGCAATTGAATGTTGAAATGCATTTACCAGAAGGCTAGACCATGAGAATAGGTGCAAGTTTCTGTGTTCGATTCTGCTCAATTTTTCACACTTTTTTCATGTTTTTAATGATGACTAGTATAATGTCTACTCGTCGATGCGTAATGTTTGTATAATTATTTGCCATATAACTTATATTTCAACAAAATTAAGCGAAATGAACAAAAATAATAAAAAAAAAACGTACTCTACGATCTAATATTATGTATCTATTATATATAAAATATGTTATTGAAAATTCCTGAAAAAAAAGAATGACAATTGATCGTGGATGTTGTTTTATTTACCCTTGTTTCATGTTTTACTCATAGTTATATAGATATCGGAAAATATGAGTTGTAAAAGTTTTGAATTGCAGGTTTTTCTTTTTATTGTAAAATGTGCGTAGTTTGCACATGCGTGTAATTAGTGCTGTCTTTTTGAAATATTTTTTCAACGTTCCTCGACCTACTTAGCGTACTTATCGCCGACGTCCCGCTTCTGTGAATGCATAACAAGCAATTTCAAGTAAATGAACAATTCCGATAGGCAAAATGTAAAATTATACGAGGCAAGCAGTTGCGGCACAAATACGTGTCGAATGGCAGCCGGGAGGCGCACATGAGAAGCGTTTTGTTTGTGTGCGGCACGTCGAAAAAGCGCGTTCGGTAAAATCAATAATACAGCGAGTGTGGGCTGAAACGCTCAGTCCGCGAGAGGCGAGTAATATGGTCGCGCAGATAAGATCCGGCGATCTCCGCGCGCAATGTGCAGCGTAGTGCGAGCGCACGCCGAAAAGTTGCCCTAGCGCGGACCCCCGGTTTCACGCTGGTGCCCGTCCCCACTGCGTGCCTCCATCGCACGGTGTGTGTGTGTGTGTGTGCGTGCGATTTTCGTCCTCGCGGGGCAAGGATTGCTTGGCCGGTGGCAAAGGAGCGGCGCAACGCACGTCTCGACGCGACGCGCCTTAGTATTCGCGATTGATCCCTGCTGGAAGCACGACGCGTGAGCAATGCCGCTGGGCAGCATATTGCGCCGCGCGTCCACCTACATCCTCGGCGTCGACGGCGACGACGAGAAGATGAACCACTACGAGGACAACGAGGTGCTCTTCTGCAAGAACAACGTGTGCGTGCATCCGCCGGCGATCATGCGGCAGGACACCGACGTGCTGCAACATCCCGGCTATCTGCCGGGGACGACGAAGATCTTCGTCGACCAGTACAACGACGCGAAGCGGCCGACGCTGATGCTCACGTGGATACCGAACAGCACGCTGCGCAAGTGTCCGCACACGCTGCAGCCGTCGCCGAACAAGAACGTCTACAACTACTCCAAGCAGACGAGCGTGGAGAGTCTGAATTCGCTGGATTCGTGCGACGACAATCGTCCGTTGAGTGTGGGCAGCGTCGAGGGGATGCACACCGAGTTCAAGAGCACGAATCCGTTTCTGAACTACATCAACGACACGGACAAGGAGTCGGTCAGCTCCACGGACAGCTTGGAGAAGAACTCCATTATCAACATCAACGTGGAGATCTCCAATCCGGACATTGAGATCATCTCAACGCCGGATAGCGTCAAGGATATTGGGGAGTCCTTGGAGAAGTTTGAGTTCAGCCGATCGGAATCGGTGACATCCAACGACAGCCAATGCAACTGGTTCAGCCCCGAGTTCCTCGCTCAGAAACACAATCTCACATTCCCGGATAGCGCATCCTGTTCCCCCATACTTCCAACGAAGAATCAACACAAATGTAGACGCTTCAGCGTTGATCTATCGCAGATGCGCTCACTTCGAATGTTCTTCAACGACGCCAATTGCACATGTGGCCAACTCGTCGTTGCATCGAGGGAGAGCCAGTACAAAATTCTACATTTCCACCATGGCGGCTTGGACCATCTCGCGCAGGTCCTACATCAATGGCACTCGTTACTCCACAATATTAAATACCCTAAAGGTATTGCAATCCCGATCCATTTTTGGACATTGGTTCACTCCAAACACTAAACATGTACCTACTCTGTGCAGGCCCAGAAGAAAATCTCCCCTATCGTCATTTTATGGTATGTCGCGCCGAGGTATCCGCATTGGAACTGCACCCCGAGGAAGGTCAAGTAGGTAAGCTTACAGAGGAAGTCTTTCGGTCGCTCTTCAACGAGGCGGGTCAACTCGAAGATGATTTAACGCTACGCAAGGCTGTATTCTTCACCGGCATGGAGCGCAATCTGCGCAAGGAAGTGTGGCCTTTCCTGCTGCATTGCTATCCGTACCAGAGTACCTACTTGGAGCGCATACAGATCGCCGAGATCAGGCGTCAGGAGTACGAAGAGATCACACGACGGCGTCTTGAGATGACCGGCAATTATCTGACGCAGTTCAAGCGGAAAGTGCAGAGTGTCGTGGAGAAAGATGTGGTACGTACGGATCGTGGTAATCCGTTTTTCGCCGGGGATAATAATCCCAATTTGGATGTTATGAAGAACATTCTACTAAATTACGCAGTATATAATCCTGGATTAGGGTAGGTCTTTCGAATTTGTGTATGATTTGACATCAACAATTCTATCGTTCTTGGTGGTAGGTACACTCAGGGTATGAGTGATTTGCTTGCCCCTGTGTTGTTTGAACTGCGAGATGAGGTTGCCGCTTTTTGGTGTTTCGTGGGCTTAATGCAGCGGGCTGTATTCGTAGCCACTCCAACCGACAAGGACATGGATCGTTCGTTGAAATTTCTACGGGAACTGGTACAGATTATGGTTCCCAAGTTCCACCAGCATCTTCAAAAACATCGGGACGCCAATGAACTTCTATTCTGTCATCGATGGATCTTATTGTGAGCGGTCCACATCACAAATTTGAAATATTTCTATTTTATGGGTATTTCCAGGTGCTTTAAGCGAGAGTTTACCGAAGCAGTGGCTCTGCGCATGTGGGAGGCATGTTGGGCTAATTACCTCACTGATTATTTCCACCTGTTCCTGTGTCTTGCGATCATCTGCGTGTATGCGGACGATGTAATTGCTCAGGATTTACGTGCTGATGAAATGTTACTGCATTTTAGCTCACTTGGTAAGTTCTTGCTTTGCATTCACTTCTAGGGATTGTATTTAAATTTGCTCCATTTGCTCCACAGCTATGTACATGGATGGGGAGGTGATAGCCAGAAAAGCTCGCGGATTACTGCATCAATTTCGCCAATTGAGGGAGATTCCCTGCACGCTGTCGGGTCTCTGCATGCGCTGTGGTCCCGGAATTTGGGACAGTTCACACTCGCCGAGGATCTACTGCTCCGGCCACGAGCACGGCTACTGTCCAAATACAATTATACAGTAAACCAGTAGTTAGCAAAAATGTTGTTCGCGATTAATGCATGTGATGCGATCCTACAATTAGTTCAACCATAAGACACACACAAACATAATCATTTCACGTGGGTGGTACCTTACGCAACAACCACAGGATCACAGAAAATGGTAATTTTGAGTTATTGGCAAAATTCACCAACGCACATGATCTCAAGTGATGAAAGTTATCGTTATTCGTACCGTTTTACCGTTATTGTTACTTTAACCACCCACGGGCATACTCATAGCCATATTACCCAAATACAAATCAAATTCAAGTATAAGCCCATAGATTGAATACGGAGTTATTAAATTTTATCTTAAACACTAAGAGCATGCGATAACCATAAGCTATATTGTAAAAATACTGATAAATGCACGGTGTTTGATTCGAGAATAAGTTGGCTGTGCTATAAACGTGAATGTTACCATACACAGGACGAGGTGGGGTTTTTGCTAGTGGAACTGCTTCCACACCAGGGCGTCGTATCCTGTATGTATATGATTGCAACGCATTTGATGGGCGGTGTGAGGTATTTCGCTGCATGGAATGTCGTTTACATATTATCACTGCAAACAGAAGTAAATCATGTAATATAAATGTAGGCATATACACTAGGGAGAAAAATATGGAGTGACTTGCGGGATAACCAGTAGGAAGGTGCAAACTCACCTGGGACACAAATCGGCGTATATTATGTACCAAAATATGTAGCAATTACTGCTTATCGTGCTAATTATTTTTCTAATTGTAGCATAATCCACAACCTGTGACATTGTAATCGGGCGTGGGTGGGAGTGATTTCTAGCAAGTGCAAAACAAGTCTTGATGTCCTGGGGACACAAACATGAAATTCCGATAAGTGCATTCGACAATATTCTAAAAAGAGTTTGGCTTAAGTTTCAATGTGGCACAATACCTATTTTACTTGATCATTGAGACGCTTTTGGGTACGTCGTGTTAGAAGGTGAATAGGCACAATACAGAGAAGATAGCTTTTTCACTAAATTTCCGTTGGTCTTTTCTCAATGATGGTTTGCCTTGATGGCGTACTTAAATAACCAAATACTTCTTAAAGAACATGATCTATTGATATTACGAATGTACCAAATATCGGCGTATGACATTTTTGACACGTTGGTGTTGTCGTGATTCATATTACTGGTCTAATCTCTCAAAAGGAATTTCACTGCTCCTCATCATCTATAAACTACTATAACCGATCAACATTCCTTGATATTAGTGTATAAATACTTGTTCTGTTACATCTGTTGTGTTATCGTGGCTCTTTGCAGGTTTCGTTGGCGATGTTACATGATCATAAGACGATGATTCTGTTATGCGCTGCAAATATGTTTATATCATGTACAATATCTATTTGAAAGCGTTTGTTTTTACAATGTTATCGAAGTGCAAATAAGGTGCAAATAAAACAGCATGAAATGAACGTGTCTTAACGTGTTGATCATTTGCATTAAAAACCATGTGACACTTGTGCGAAAGCTGTCATACTGAATTTTCGGTTTTTAAAATTACAGTACTCATATTTCTAGATTTCATTCATTTACAATCTACAACTAACTGAAGATATTTGAGGTCAAATTTTATCTTGGTGAGTTGCAATTATTCTAGTATTGTCTGTAGTGCGATGAGATTGAGGTTTTTATATGATTTCGACAATGGCGCGAGTGTATATTGGTCATAATGATGACAATCTGGCATTGAAAGATTTTCTTTGCAGCTAATGGTAGGTATTTATTAAACGCTGTAAGAATGGGTAGAGGGGTTGTTGGCAGGGGTTGTTGTTTCGCGGGGGGATAATTTCACCTGTGGCGGTGCGTGCATGCCGTGCTGCCGCCGCCGCCCCCACGCTAGAACGGCTTCTTCGCGTGTGTTTAGCTGGGTACCGCTCCCTCAGACGCGACGCTCACAACAAATAACGCCGGGCGCTCAGTCGGCGAAGTGAAACGCTCGCGACGGTTGCGCTTCTTCGAGCGCAAATGAAATATAAAACTTTGCTGAAAGCTACCCGCGAATCTGTTGATTGCAATCATAAATATTTGCGATGTAACTTACGCTGAACGTATGTAAGTACCAAACATTTTCGAAGAAAATAAGCTCATTACTCGATCATTTCAATTCGTATCAATGTCATGTCATGATTTGAGTCAAGAATACCAGTTTGTACAAACGATTAATTCAAAATATTTATTACTGGGTTTAATAACAATAAATTGCTTTAAAATTAAAATAAGCATGCATGTACTAAGGTAATTCGTGACGAACAGGTCTGTTGACAACGTTTTAACGTTGAAAAATCGATTTCTACCAGCGTACGGTAATCATTCACAATTTTCTAAAGTAAATCACCCACGGCGAGCCTACATAAAGTCGGATTGACATTAAAATCAATGCCGAAAGCCGGGCACGACCAGCATTGTGGCTTAGATAGTCTAATAACATGTTGCGTGACAGGCATCCAATTGGATCTGTTTTCATGTGGTCGGCTATAATGTGTCGAAAAACATTGATCGAAATCTAAATTTAATTTGCGTGCTGCTTGCCAGGATTCGATTTTCCTCGTAAAGTGCAAACTAATTTGCGTGATTTAAAGGTCAAAGTTGAGCACGTGGCTGCATTTTTGCAATGTTGCACTATTCGCAACATGGCGGTGTTAATTATGGGGGGGGGAGTCTTATACGGTCATTGCACCATTAGAAAATTGGATCGCCTTAAGACGTCAACCCTTCACACGCGTCTTTTATGCGGCTATTTGTTTTGTTTTGTCCGGCTGGTCGCCCATAACAACAAGTTGGCCGGCCCACGAATAGAGCAGACCTGTAGGGGGTGGGCTATTATGGGTAATAGAGTGGGGTTCACTGCCCGCCATTCGCTTGACCTCTGCCTTTCTATTGTTCTTCCGTCTCGTATACATCGATGCGTTGCGTTCGTTTCTGGTGCATGGTTTGTGGGGCAGTTTGCCAGCGGACGCGTCTAATTCGATTCGTTTTGTTTGCAGTTTTTTGTTTGTTGTACGATGGAGCGCTACGATCACATTGGGGTTGTAGGCGCTGGTTCGTATGGCGTCGTGATGAAGTGCAGACACCGGCATTCAGACCAAATAGTCGCTATTAAGAAGTTTTTGGAAACTGAAGATGACGCGACCATACGGAAGATGGCAATTCGTGAAATACGAATGTTGAAGGTGCGTATTATTCCCGGTGATAGTACCACATGGTACAATTTACACTGGGTGATGCTTTTTTTTTCTTGGGGATTGTTTACAGAAACTAAAGCATGAAAATTTGGTAACACTGATTGAGGTATTCCGATATCGAAAACGCTTCTACCTTGTGTTCGAATATATGGCTGGTACCGTTCTGGATGAAATTGAAAAACACCGCGGAGGAATCGGCAAGGAGAAGGCCCGCGAACATATCTTTCAAGTTCTTCGTGCTTTGGCATATTGCCATTCAAATCAGGCAAGCTGTTGGCCAACGCCAACCTGACGCGTCTGCTAATTGTGCTTGTTTGTAGATAGTCCATCGAGATATAAAACCGGAGAATATTTTAATCTCCACCCAGGGTGTTGTAAAAGTCTGTGATTTTGGGTTTGCACGCGTAATGTCCTATACAATGGAGTTATGTACCGAGTACGTCGCCACACGCTGGTATCGGGCGCCGGAGCTGCTTGTTGGTGAACAGCAGTATGGGGCCGCGATAGATGTGTGGGCAGCTGGATGTCTGTTTGCTGAGATGTTGAACGGTGAGGCGCTCTTCCCCGGCGAAAGCGATATTGATCAACTGTACCTGATCGTCAAGGGGGTTGGGAAGCCGTGCGGTCGCCATCAGGCAATGATGGCGAAAAATTCTCAATTGCGTGGCATGATCAACTGCAGTGTGGTGCCCGAGTACGATGGATTGCAGCGCGCGTGTGGCAATTGGGGAACGCTCTGCTCGGAATTCCTCATGAGCTTCCTGCAAATGGACCCAGCTGTGCGGCCCACCTGCACCGCCCTGCTCAATCATAAATATTTCACCCATGACAACTTCGCTGCTCGTTTCCTGCCAACGCTGCGCAATACGGTCATCTCCGAATTTACCGCCAATCCGCTGCTGCGCCGATTCAAATCGGAAGTTTTGCGCTCTTCGGACATGGTGAAGATGGGCGAGGGGACCTGTGAAACGAAGCGTTCATCGGCGAGCACCATTATCTCCCCGCCATGGAAGGTCAATGTGACTGAGGGGACGGCGGCGAAGCGCAAGTTCTCCTACGACAGCGGAAACTTGCACTCCAGCGGCCACTCCTACATGGAGAAGACTGGCATCACCTTCCTGAAGTCCCTGAAGGCCACCATGCCGGTGCCGCAGAGTGAGATCAGCATGCTGCGCAAGTCGATCAAGAACCTCTCTGCAAACTCGGACAACGAGGACGAGTCCGAGTGCACGGTAACGGATACAACATCGAGCTACACGATGATCAACGCCAAGGTGCCCCGCAAGTCACCCGCGCTGCTTCAGAACGCCACCCAGCCCAGTCTGAAGAGCATCTTCTCGCAGCAACTGGGTAACATCTCGTCCACTCAAGTATACACCACCGGCAATGTCGGCAGAAAGCTAGACCGATACTCGATGAGCAACATGTTTATCCACATTGATCCGCTCCACAACTCCTCGAACGTACGCATGAACACGGCTCAGAAGAGTAAAAGGAAGGAGAAAGTAAAAAATGACTTTACTCTACCAAACCTACCTGGAGGTATGTCTGAAGACCGATAGTCCTATTGTTCCAAAGACTTAAAGCACGCTAATGGCACATGTTTTATAGCAACAACGAGTCCCAAGGATCAAAATAGAAACATGCCATCGGAAACCTGTGCTAGTATCATTACGCCGGTAGGTACACACTTGTGGTGATTGAATGAGAGAACAATGGTTATTGATTGTTTGATATGTGGTCATATTGCAGAGAATACTATCAGCCTCCGGATCTCCAAAACACATCTTACCACTTATGTAAAAGTTTTGCGTTTAATTTTGTAATGTTTTAGGAGGCCCGGTATCATCTACGAAAACGTAAACATCCTAAGCGTAATCATTATAACTGATTTATGGCGCGAGGTGCATGCAACTTGTATATAGACTTTTATGGATCCTATTTTGCTACCTTAGTTCTGCTTATTTCTTTTTATTAATATTCCTATACTGATTTGTACTAACAACAAAATAAATGAATGAACCTTAAATTGAATATAAAGACCAATTTTTCAACAAAATAATTGAAGGTACTTGTACCCCTAGCGCATCTCATGAGACTAGTCATGAGACTAGTTCTAAATTGCCGATTGCATAATAGGTATAGTTAATAGTTTCGCAATAACTATAGAAAGTTTGCCATCAAGGGTATCTACTGCAACAAACGTTATTAAGTGCACAAAACGAACATAATGATTTTGCATGATCATTAGCAAAACGCACATTGTCGACGCGGAGGCGCCATAATTGCCATTTGAAACTTTCCAATCACAATCGCCACCGACGATCCACATTTGCCAATTTTCACTTTCGTCGCGTGCGCCAACAAATGTAAACAACGCCAAGTTCCTAAATCGAAGCCGATGCGTGCGTTGACATCGCCATGACACACCGACTCCCCTGCAGCACTCAACAACCATGTCAGCAATTCGTTGACTTACTTAACCGCTGACCTGCGTTACATTGGCCATCGCCCAAAAATGCACTCTTGGCTGCGCTGTCGTACCGATACCACTTAACGTGTGCATATGACAATGGACGCATTGGCATGGTCGTAAAATGCACAAACTCGCGTATACACGTTTGCGCAATTCAAGAAGTCACGGGATTAAAGACTGCAAGCGCATAAAGATAATTGATACAAACATTGTTTCGAGCGTCAAGGTTCACTAATAACTTGGGAGAATTCACAGCGCTCAATTTTGTTGATTAAAATGTTTACGGGAATATATATATATTCCTGCAAAAAACAAGTGAAATCATCGGAAACCTATTACGTTATGACTACATTTATGTTTCATCTAGTTATGAATCATAGCTACTCTGACAGTCGGTTGTATCGTGTTGTAAATTGCGCCCGGTAGAGACATGATCAACGAGACTGTTTGTGTGAAGGACTCGTCTAGCCTTCAATCACGTCGATTGTTTGTGCAATTTATTTTTCATTACCCGAATCGCGTTTCACTGTGATAACGAAGGCTATGTGCATGCTATACACGATAAAGGTGTATTATGCAGATAATTTTATATTAAATTATGATTCAATGTTATGAAATATTTAGAGAGAGAGAGAGAGAGAGAGAGTCAAATATGTTTGAGGAATCCTAAATTTAGTTAGAGTATAGTTGAATTAGGTTTACAAGGGTTTAATTAAAACTGACATAAATAGGTTAGTAAGTCGGTTTAGGTTGATTGAAGTTAAATTAAAATGAGTGAGGATGGGTTAGGTTAAATAAAGGTTCTTTGGCATCACTTGATTCAGATTCGCTTGATGATAATAGAAGGTTAGGGTGGGTTAATATCAGTTTGATTAAATGCGCTAGATTTGATCTGTAACTTTTTACAGAAACATTTCTTTTGTCAATTTTAACTGTAACTATCTCAGAGACTATTTCTATACAAGAACTCAAATTTTAAGAAGATGTGTGTTTACTATCTGAGAACACATTCTGAAAGTTGTACACAAAATTACTCATTGGTTTTTGAGATATCCTAACCAAACTTAAACGCCGTACTCCACACGCCATCAAATTTCTTTAGTCAACTTTGATTGTAAATATGTCGGAAATTATTTCTTAGAATAAGCTCAAATTTTTTAGGAGATGTGTGATAACTATTAAAGAACATATTCTGAAAGTTTCAAACATAGTTACAGGTAGGTTTTTAAGATATCCGAACTTAACCAAATCTAAACGCCGTACGCCACACAAAGCAATTGTTTTCAGTCAACTTTAAGTGTGAATATCTCGGAAACTATTTCAATCAAAAAACTCATATATTTAGAAGATGTGTGTTAACCATCTAAGAACATATTCTGAAAGTTTCACAAAAAAGGTATGTGTTGGTTTTTAAAATATCTAAGAAAGTTGAAAATTTTATAGACTATTTTGGAAGTGCTGTTTAATATAATATTAATAAAATTAAAATACTACAAATTACTTTAACAAAAACTGCAAAAGCAAAAATAGCACAAACAAACATAAAGTTCCAATATACTTTGACATTATTGACATTTCGATATAGACTTTCATGTCTATACAAGAGAAGCAACTATAATATAAAGACATCAATCAATTATTGTACGTCAGATAAACTGAGTTTCATCTTATCTTAATTACCTACTATCTATTAAGGGAAGTATAATAACTATAAAAAAGTCTAATAACATCAGTTGATAGTTCTCTAACAAAAAGTAACTTTATAAAAGTTTCTTTCAATTTATTAAGACTGTCATATGTAAACAACAAAATTCATAATACTCAAAAAAAAAAAGATAAAACAAATATGATTTGTTTTATTAAATTATAAAAAACATAGAACTCTTCTTTGTGTATTAACAATTTCAATTGTATTCTACTCTCATTACGTTTAATAAAACAAATACAATAAGAAAAATTAAACAAACATCAAGGTTTAATTAAAATTCTGACTGAACAACTCTTTCTTTTCCGCATTACTACGCCTTTTGTTTCTTCTTTATTTATCGAAAGAAAGCTTGACTACCCCCGCATATTGACTCACTCAAGTTTGATGCATTATGACCGTCAGACCGTCAGACTGTTGGCCTGTCAGTATAAAATTGATACCGCTGAAGCAGAAACAAAAAACAAAAAATACAAAAGAAGTGAATTAGCGATGCTGCCAAAAAGAAACAGAAAGAGTTGTAAAAGGCATAAAAGTAGAAGCACATTTTCAGCCACACAACGTTGTTTTCCCACGAATGCAGCAAGCACCTAAAAGCTCAAAAACGCTGTGAACTTTGCACTACCCTCAAAATAAAGAAAATATACTCGAAAAAAGTCTATTTAATACTACATTAAGCGTTCG
>JAODGA020007071.1:0-11432 GCA_027574885.2 Drusilla canaliculata | reverse complement strand
TTAATAAACTAATTTGTTATTGACAGATAAAAACAATATAATTTAAAAATACATACAATTTCATGATTTAATAGCATTTTATTAAAAGTATATCATTGGCAAGTACAATTTAGATGTGAAAATACAGTACAGTACAAGAGTATAAAGAGTTAAGCTAAACTTTTTTACGTTTTTTTTTTGTCTCATTTTAAGTTCATTTTAAGTATTATATATATATATTTCGCGCATATTTATATCTTTATATCTCACAATAGATTTTTGACCAAACAATTTTAAACAATTTCAATCATCAAACAGTTGCAAAAACATTAGAGGATTTATCCAATAGAATTGTATAACAAAAATATAACTTTAGCGTCACCTGTACGTCATTTAGACGCCAAAGCCGGTCTTAAGCAAATTCCTAACAAAATGACGCAAAATTAACGATGTCATCGCCGCAGCTGTAATTGAATGCATAGAGCTTTAAATATCATTTCTCAAAGCGAATTCAAAGCTTAGTCTCAAAGCTTACTTAATCCTTAATTAATTACGTTGATTACAATAGGGTATCGTATAAATAACGCATGTGTATTTGTGTATTTGTGTGTCTCCTGTAGGTTAGATTATTCTATCAATTGCCAGTCGGTGTAAGAAGTACATAGTGAAGAAAGAGGTTAGAAAACACTAAACGCAGTTAGGTTAGAGTTTGGATGCATTTAACAGTGAGCACGTTTCTCTTATTTTTATTTCATTAAATCTCAATTAGCAGAGCGACACGTGTTTCATCCCAATAAAATTAGCATGTTTTATACTTTAGGGGCGTGTCCACAAACTAAGCCACGCCCACACGTGACTTATGCCCACGCGCCACACCGTCCCTATCTAGCGTCTGCGCATCGCGCGTCAAACAGGTGACGTTATCAATTATCAATTTAACTACGATCTAACAAACACGTTTAAATATAAGTTAGTTTACTTAACGTACGTGATTAGCGTGAGAGTAATTATGCGCGAGCGGCGCGATGCGCCGACGCAAACGCCGCCTCCCTGCCGCCATGCGATTGGTGCGCAAACAGTACGTGTACGATGAGAGAAGAGTGAAGGGGGGGGGGAGGGCGTAGTCAATGCGTGTAGAATGTGTGTATGTCGTAAATTCGTGGGCGTCGCTTAAAATCTAGCTGTGGGCGTGGCGCTTGCGCACAGACGGCGTAGGCGTGGCCAGTTAACGGACACGTCTGTCCTAAAACCCCACCGCCAATGTCTAAAAACAAACGTTAGAAAGTTTTCCCATTACTTTCTAAATTTCGATTAGACATACTTTTTTATCTTAGCCTTATCACGTGTTGCTCTCTGTTCAAACAAGCAAAAAGTGCGTTCAATTAGTTGCTCTGTGTGTGGTTTAATTGCGTTAACTTTTACTTGAGTTTGTTTAAATTTTATTTACATTCGTTTCTGCGTTTCGCTTCTTAGAATTTACTCGTTTACTTTAGATGCGCATTTTTGTTTAAACCTTATACTTTCAAAGACATTTAATATTTGGTAGTATCACAAAATATTCCCAGTATTTTTTGAACCACCAAACCGACAAATCAATTTTTTGTTGTTAGTGTCCGTCGAGGTAAATCAATTTTTGTTTAAAGTGCTCAATTGAAAAGAAATCTTTTAGGTTAATACTATCACTAGAAGAGCCTAATAGATTTGTTATTCCTGTGCAAACGTAAACATGTTAATTCTATAAACTTTAAGAATGTTTATCTTTTTGTATATCAATCGACGGATAAGATAATTTAGTAAAGATTATAAATATAACAGCAAACATTAAAAGTTTAAAAATTGTGCTTTACTAACTTCAAAATAAATTAAAAAGAATTTCTATCGTTATGTATCTTTTTCTAAATTTTTCTAAAAAAAATTCGTATAATTTAAAAAAATCAAAATATATTTATTTTAAATTTGTGCAAAAATCACTCTTAGTTGATAAATCTTATGATAGAGTAGTGAAAAAGAAGAATTTGTGCTGGCTTTTGTTTTCATAATTTTTTTGATTTTGTAACTGTTTTTTCTTTTCTTTTTCAATTATGTTGTTTTACATTGTGTTTGTTGTATGCATAAATAAAACATAATCAGTGTACATTGTTGTAAACTTTTTCCCTTCTACTTTAATATTCGTTAAACTTTAGTTAAACTTTATACTCGAACTTTAAAATCATCTACAATCAAATACTCGTTAACTTCAAACGCTAGATTTTACATACTTAAGTACTAAGACTCAAGTCTACAAAAAGCTATGCTTTTCTCACTGATTTAAATCTCGTTTTCATTTTTTAATTAATGTTTAATTAACTGGCTATTTATATTGATTATCGTTTTGTTGCTACGAAGTTGAAAGTGAAAAAGAATTGCAGAAATACTTCGCTCATCATTTTTTGATACGTTTTGTATTAAAATAAATTACTCTATAGTTAATTTGAAAATAATTCAAAATTCAGATAGATTTTTATGTCAATTTAAGTGAAAAATGTTGAGCGTTTATAACTATTGTGATTTTATTGAAAATTGCTTCTAATTTGTGTCGTACTAAAGTGTATTTAACTGACAATTAAATAATATTAGATATAGTTTTGTACGAATCGAGGTACTTCCGCAATTAAAAATCTAACTAATTATCGGTAAAAGTAGATAGCCGCTAGATGTTTGAATCATGAGTTACATGTGTTATCATCATGTTATTTCTGATTTTAAATAAGGAAAACCAGTTTATTGTTGAGTGACTTGAAATAAATAAGTAGTTGTGGAGTGTAAATCGAAAAGAAAGTGTTAATAGGCATTGAATATTACAGTAAGTACCGTGATGGTGGACAAATGGGTAATCCTGGTCCCTGGCATCACTAAGATTAAGTACGATTAATCAATGTCTCATCGTATGTTATCGTTTATCTATGCATTAGATTAGTTTAGCAAACTCGCAAACAGGTGGCGCTTGTGTTCTCCGGTATGCCGACTGGCTGCCATTTTGTTTGTGGTTAGAATATTAGTTAAGAGTACATATAGTTTGTTTGTTTTGTATTTTGTATTTTACTTACACGGTTTCAGAACGCTTGACTTACGTCTAGAAAATACCAGAATCCTTTATTTAGTACTGCTTATCCTTTACAGATTACTTTCTTATTAGATCTTGTCTTTAGAACTGTCATGTTTCCTTCAGGTTTGTCTTTTTGTAATTTGTTGATTAAATCACCAATTACGGTTAAATTATGTGTTTAAAACGGTACTATATAAAGATTTCTAGTATTGTGTAGTTTAGCCGTTTCTAGAACCCTTATATCTATGCCATTGAAGTATAGATGGCGTCGTCGTTGGTGGTTAGTTGTTGCGTGAGAGAAAGGGCGGTGGTGAGCCGTCTACTTTTGTATCTCGACGGTGACGCTCTCCAGCATCGGAGTGGTCACGGACGAGTCGCCGTGGTGGCGGCCGGCGCTCGGCGGCGGGCTCTTGTTGGACGTGGTGCCGGAGGCGTTGCTGCTGTGCGACCCACGGCGCGAGCCTAGAAACAAACGCCCGGCTGCAGACACACCGCAAACACACACACGTAGATGGTTGGTGCAGGTTAGGTTTACATTGGGAGTAGGTCAAAAATTAGGCGGTATGTTAGGTTCAGTTAGATAATATTGGGATTAAGTTACAGTTGAGGTTAGGTTATGTTTATAATAATTTGGGACGTATTTAGGTTAAAAATTTGGTTAGATTAGGCAACATTGAAATTAAATTGAAGGTTTACGTTAAAGATTGTGCACAGGTTATTTGGGGATGCAATCAAGTAGAAATTGAGATTACATTATGTTAAGTTATGTTTAGTAAAGTTAGGTTAGATAACATTGTGATTAGGTTAAAGTTGATGGGAATATATAATTGAAATAATATTATGTTCAAAAGATGTTAGGTTAGATTAAGTTAATTAATATTTGGAGTAAGTTAAAGTTATATTGGTTAAGTTTAGAGTGGAAGGTTTGTGTAGGTTAAATTGAAATAGGTTAAATTTAAAGTTATGATGATGTGATCAGATAAGGATAGAGAATGTGCGTTTGTGTGCGTTGACATGCGCGTGCGTGTGTGCGTGATTGACTCACGCACACAATAGGGGAAAAGCAGTTTAGCAAAGAACTGTATCAAGCAGCTGGCCAAATTGATTTGGGGATATACAGTACCTGGTGAATTCGGCGAATGGGGGCGGAGCGACGCCATGCTGGGTTGGCGGCTAGGTCCTCGAACACTTCCCCGCGATCCGCGGCGCTCGTGTAGCAGCTTGCTGTCACGCAGAAGCGAAACGTTCATGAGGCGCGGATTCGGCGTGTTGAAGATGGTGCGATTCTCACGCCATCTAGCCCTAAGATAAGCACAAAAATATTCACATTATCGTATCTTATTACAATTAGTATACAATGTAGTGTACTTGTTCCAATAAACTAACGTATTATATCTAATATAATTAAGTTAAGTTAGAGTAAGTTAGGTTAAGTCAGATTAAATTAGGTTAAGTTATGTGATGTTAGCTTAAGTTGGGTTAAGTTATGTTAGGTTAGGTTAGGTTAGGTTAGGTTAAGTTAACTAACGTATTATATCTAACATAATTAGATAACAATCAATATGAAATACATAACAAACTTACTATTAAGCAAATAGTCAAACTTATCAAAATCTGTATATACAAGAAAGTAATGTTTGTTACACCATTTATAACTCAAGAACGGTTTAACCGATTTTTATGAATCTTTCTTTGTTGGGTTTGTTTTTGATCTGAATAGGATAATAACAAATAAAATATTTAAAAAAATTAATATATTTAAGTAATATTAACTCTAAAAACAACTTTAGCATTTTTTAACATCTCTGGCTTTAACCATACATAAATAATCAAATTAAATAGAATATAACCAAATAGCCATAAACCAATGTTATTTTATATGGTTATTCTAAACTAGCCCTTCCTGGTAATCATCATATTGCCAATAACCTGGCAAATGTCGAAATTATAGTGTTTTTACGTTCAAAAGAGTTGAGCAGACATGATAACAATGCTCATTGTATAGTGTTGACATATGTTAAAAAAATAATTTCTTTATCATTTATCTATGTTTAAATATACCAGATTCTTCTTTGAGTAAATAAATATAAAACCTATACAAAAATATAAACATTGAGCAAGTAGTTCTTGAGTTAAAAATGTTATTACATACACCACTTTCTTATATAAATATATTCAATTTGTATAGATATGTTCTTCAGCATCCCTTAATTTATTCGCATTCTTAAATGCAGTCAATTTGAATGCAAATTTGAAAATAAACCGTTGCTTAATTTGTACCGTTGCTGAATTTGGACCGTCTTCAAATTAGACCATCGTCTAATTTAGATTGTCACCTAATTTGGGCCGTCGCCTAATTTGGACCGTTGCTTAATTTGGACCGACGCCTAATTTGCACCGTTGCTTAATTAGTTTTGTTGCCAAATTTGGACCGTCTTTTAATTTAGATCATCGTCTAATTTCGATTGTCACCTCATTTAAACCGTTGCCTAATTTGGACCGTTGCTTAATTTGAATCTCAATAATATGAAAAGTGTTATTTGTTTCACTAAAAAGTAAACTTCTTATTTCTACTTAAGAGTGAAAGCCGGTAATTTGTCTAAACCTAATTAATTACAGGTTTTATCATATCATCACAATTAGTTTTCATTTGTAAAACATATAAAAACTACTTCAAATTAGCAGTAAAAAAACCCTGCCATAAAGCAAAAAATGAAAATTGAGCAATAAAGTGATTCGCATAACTTCTTTGAGTAAATGAATATAAAACCAAAAAAAATATAAACATTGACTAACTATTTCTTGAATTATAAATGTTATTACATACACCACTTTTTTATGTAAATATATTAAATTTGTATAGATATATTCTTTAACATCTCTTAATTTATTCGAATTCTTAAATGCAGTGAATTGGAATGCAATTTTGAAAATGAGATGTTAACTCGCTCGCTTGATAGTAAATTCCAAATAACGCGCTCCATTTGGCACGCAATTATCGGTGGTATTCTTCAACGTTTTATGGCTTTTGCATCGTGCGCTATGCGCCATCCTA
Organism: Drusilla canaliculata; assembly: GCA_027574885.2. Taxonomy (NCBI): domain Eukaryota; kingdom Metazoa; phylum Arthropoda; class Insecta; order Coleoptera; family Staphylinidae; genus Drusilla; species Drusilla canaliculata. The sequence goes on along the minus strand of JAODGA020007071.1, from coordinate 5,313 downwards.
TCAGCCGAAAACCGAAAAATCGAGTGGTACGAGGTGGTTCGCGTTATCACGTACGTGGTTCATCCGCTTCCGGTGTGTTCCGAACCGGTGCGCATTCCAGCACGTATCATTACAGCTTTATCTCGCTGACCTCAATCTACCCAGTGTTCCAGGAACATTGTCATCTATCTATTCACCCTATACAGGATACGCGTTTTCATATTCCAATGTCATACTCTGAATTAGTTCTTCTAGAACCTTCTGTATAGTATCAAATTATCCTTAGTTTGTGCTGGAGTAGGGTCTAATTAATTACTCAATATCGGGCTAACCCAATTGTCAATGCAATAGTGTTCGCGTCTAATTGGCACGTGTGCAGATTCTGTATTGGATGATGATGTATGCTTCCACTAATTAATTCCCATTCATATTATTTCTTTAATTTATTGGGTAATTAATGATGGGCCATAAATATTTGTTTGGGTTGTTTTTAGTAAAATGGAATTATCAACACTTTTACGGCAATAATACTAGATTAATCAAATTTGAAAATTAGTACAATTATTAATTGAGTGGTTTCAAAAAATGAATTGTATATTTTGATGAAATTAATTGTTTGTTTGATTTTTGATATTTATTGGGTTTATGGTTATTCTGTATAAAGGATAGTATATTATATAAAACGTTTGTTTGAATACAAATTATTTTACTCTGATTAAAAATAATTCCACAGCAATAAAATAATTAAAGAAATTGACTCTTTCTTAAGTTATTAGAGGTTTTAAAGACACAACAAATACATTTTTAAACATTATGAAATATTTCTTTACAAATTATCGTTTCTTCAATAATAACAAATTTAACTAAAAAAGATTAATCAAAATCGGTTCAGCCGTTTTTGAGTTATGATTGGTTTTACAAACACAACAAATATTGTTTGCACTATTTGAAGTGTTTTAATATGAATTATTCTTTCCTTAGCAAATACAAATCTAACAAATAAAAAATTAACAAAATCGGTTCAGCCGTTCATAAGTTATAAAACGTTTTACAAACACGACTTTCTTTTACTCTTTAAGATTTTAGGAAAAATGTAATAATTTTCACTAAATTTTAAATAAAATTGAAACAACTACTTTAATAAATGAACAGGTATTATTTAGAGAGAAGTAGTCCAATTTGGACCGTTGCCTAATTCGAACCGACGCGACGCCTAATTTGGAAAGTTATTTCTACTTAAGAGTAAAATCCGTTAATTTGTCTAAACCCAATTAATTACATGTTTTATTATATCATCACAATCAGTTTTCATTTGTAAAACATATAAAAACTACTTTAACAAACAAATAGTTATTATATAAAAAATGTAGCTCAATTTAGACTGTTGCCTAATTCGGACCGACGCCTAATTTGGACCGTTACTTAATTTGTTTTGAGACCAAATTTGGATCGTTTTCTAATTTAAATCATAGTCCAATTTAGATTGTCACCTAATTTAAACCGTAGCCTAATTTGAACCGTTGCTTAATTTGAACCTCTATAATATGAAAAGTGTTATTTGTTTCAATAAAAAGTAAACTTGTTATTTCTACTTAAGAGTGAAAGCCGTTAATTTGTCTAAACCTAATTAATTACAGGTTTTATCATATCATCACAATTTGATTTCATTTGCAAAACATATAAAAACCACCTTAACAAACAAATAAGTATTATATAAAATAGTAGCATAATTTGGACCGTTGTCTAATTCGGACCGACGTCTAATTTGGACCGTTGTTTAATTTGTACTGTTGCCAAATTTGAACCGTTTGTCTAATTTAGATCATCGTCTAATTTAAATTGTCACCTAATTTAGACCATCTCCTAATTTGGACCGTCGCCTAATTTGGATCTCTATAATATGAAAAGTGTTATTAGTTTCACTAAAAAGTAAACTTGTTATTTCTACTTAAGATTGCAAGCCGTTAATTTTTCTGTACGTAAATAATGACAGGTTTTGTCATATCATTACCATTAGTTTTTATTTGTAAAACATATAAAAAACACTTTACATACAAATAAGTATTATAAAAAAAGTAGTCTAATTCGAACCGACGCTTACTTTAGACCGTTGCTTAATTTGTTTTGTTGCCAAATTTGGACCGTTTTCTAATTTAGATCATTGTCTAATTTAGATTGTCACCTAATTTGAACCGTTGCTTAATTTGGACTGTTGCTTTATTTGAATGGCAATTGAATTGGCGAAACTAGTCGGACAATAAATAAACATTTTAAACAAATATAGTGCTGTAATTTAATTAATAACATAATAATATAAAACAATATAGTAGACACTTATACCCTTATACCCACAAATAAATAAGTATTATATAAAAAAAGTAGCCTAATTTGGACCGTTGCCTAATTCGGACCGACGCCTAATTTTGACCGTTGCTTAATTTGTTTTGTTGCTAAATTTGGACCGTTTTCTAATTTAGACCATTATCTAATTTAGATTGTCGCCTAATCTGGACACTTGCTTAATTTGAATCTCTTTAATATGAAAAATATGATTTGTTTCACTGAAAAGTAAACTTGTTATTTCTATTTAAGTGTGAAAGACGTTAATTTGTCTAAACGTTAGTAATTAAGGGTCTTTTAATCACAATTAGTTTTCATTTGTAATACATATAAAAACCACTTCAAATTTACATAAAAGAAACCTGCCATAATGCAAGAAATGAAAATAGAGCAATAAAGTGATTCGCATAACGGTCGCATAATAACCCAATAAATTGCGTTCGTGACTTTCACGTCCTGTAATAAACCCTAACGTGAAACGTGCAACTCTTCGAATAGTAGAATACAATAAAAATCCAACTGAAATATGGCGTAATCCATTCTTTCATTGCGTTCTCACTCGATTGCGGTGTATTGTACGCTTTTAGTATACCTACTTCTCGTGATTTTTATGATTCATCAAAAATTGCTCACTCTAAGAGTTCTTAGTCATGTTTGAATAATAGAGAACTAATTATGAATTCCTTGTATTCAAAACTTCGTTACAAACATTAGAAAATTGCAACAAGTTGTTGCTAGAATGCTTTATCATATTGCTATTCTTTGATAGATATATTTAGTATGGGGTTTTGTGAGTTTATTTCTCTTAGGCATAATTTAATCAAATATTAAGATGATGTTGATATAATACTTGTGATTTTATGATCTTTGGATTGGTAGTAAAACTCACGTATTCCGAGTAAATTTTGCTAGTAAAAACCACGCACAATGTAGGAAAATATATTTTTTTATGTTGTAATAAAAATGCTGTTATTATGATTTATTTCAAACATTTTTTGATACCTATGGTTATATGACGTCGTTAGATTTTATAGAATTTGATATAAAAATAGTCTAAAGAAATTGTCAATTGTATCATGATTGATCTGCTAATTCCTAAATTATTTATAGTGATTTTGGTCCATTTTAATAAATAACTAGCCGTCTTAGCAAAATTTGTACCGCCAAGATATGTTTTAATTATCCTATATTGATCAAAGACAATTTAAAAAAACAGAATAATCATAAAAATTGGTCTATCTGTCCTTGCGTTATGATAGGTTTTACAGACATGTCTAAAATCCCTCTTTTGATAAATACAAATCAAACGAAGAAAGTATAATACAAATAAGTCCTTCCGTTTTTAAGTTATACGTGTTGTAACAAACAACATTATTTTTTATAACTAATTTTTTATATACTATATCCTTCCTTGGACTAATAAACATGTAGTGTAGAAGAAATTATAAAAATCGGTCTAGTTTTTGTTGAGTAATAAATGTAATTACAATTTTTACATTTTTTAAATTATAAATATAGAAAATTTATAAAATAACTACACACACATTAACAATATTTCATTATCCTTTTTTTGAAATTGTCAAGTTTTGTGATAACAATATGCCAAAACATTTTAGACAAATTAAAGAGACTCTAAATCTACACATTTTTGCGGCAAACGCGTTTGTGAATAGTATTTTTTCCGCAAATTTAAACGCAAATATTAATCACAAATATTTGTGTGATTAATATTCACAATATTCACAATGTTTATGTCTTTCCACTCAAGTCCTTTGTGAAAATAAGATGAGGTTATAGCAATGTTTCCCGAATCTTTCTTTCACATGTACAGATTCTCTGAGTTTCGTATTTTGTTTGGCAACATTTGCTTCAATCATTATGGCAAAAAGTTCAAAATATTCTGCTGATACACGCAAAAAGTTTTTGAAATAGCCGTCCGTTTTATTCATGCTCAAAATATTTGACAAGCAATTTCCACTTTCATGGCGTCTGTGTGTATATAAATCTTTAATGCAGTATCGCTTGGCATTTTTGATTTGCTTCTTTTTTGACAAATGGCGCGAAACAATAAAAACAACCCATCTTTTTTCAACATTAAATCAGACAAGATGCATTAAAATTTGGAAAAAAAATTCCTTGAAATATACCAAATGCAGAGTGTAGGTATTGAATAAAATTTCAATGTTTGGAAGGCATCCACACTTAAAACAACACAGGTGTCGGATCATGTGCGTTGAATGTGACAAAAATTCTTGTGTTACTTCTGTGCGCCACATGAAAGTGTCTATGTCTAGTGTCTACACTAGTTAGAATGTACCTTAAATATTTTTGGCAAATGCGTTCACCGCAAGTATTAGTAGATGTGGACTTGCTTTAACGTTTAATTATTTACGTTTAATATATTTGACAATATTCATTGATTTCTAAACATTGTTAACAAATATTTATTCATAATTTCTTTGCAATTCTTCATTATACAAAAACATTTAATCCATGCAAGAAAAGGTTTTGACCTTCCACCAATTAGTAGTGGGCTGAAATTTAGATGTTTGGTGCAGAGAACTATGCTGAACTTTAATTTTTAAAAGTTACAGTTTCTATCGGTCCGGCGTCTTCATTGAAAAGAATAATTAACTTTTTAATTGGTGACATTTCAGGCTATTTTATCAAATTCTGACCAAACTAAGGAGATTTCGTAGTAACATTATAAGGAAATTATTTGTACTGAATTCTACACCATAAAGCCCATGACAACATATATGTATCTGCTTTCCTTTATCCGCAATTTACAATTTACAAATCTAAAGTATTTTGTCACGTTCTCTCTGCTAATTTTGATGTGCGCGTCTTGTCATCGGTTAGTGCTGCGCTGTCAACATGCTATTGCGTTAGCACGGTAGTATTATTGACAGAGTTTGAATTTTTAAAACTTGATTGAGGCAAATAAAGAACTAAGTATAGATTTTGACCATGATAACAATAAGATCGTATCAA
>JAODGA020006840.1:0-10527 GCA_027574885.2 Drusilla canaliculata | reverse complement strand
TGGGTTTTAACACAAATATTTTTACGGCAATAGTCATAATCTTGCGTAATCCATATTCTATCACTGCGTGCATTGTGTTTCTTCGGAAATCGTATACCTTACTAAATAAACATTGCATTCCACTGCGGCAACGCGCGCTCGCCCGCAAGCATGACGTTCGCACAGAGCGCCCGTCATCCCCACCAACAATCGTGTGTGCGTCGGTTTAAATACCACATTACTAAAACTATACCATATCTCCGAAAATAATACCAATTTTGAAAAATCCTTTCAAGAACATATTCTAGAGACTTATAGCCTTTGATTTATGAAATAGAAAAATATTGATATTTCAAAGTCGTCTACCCCCTTAATATACTTTGTTAGCCCCCCCCCCCCTAGAATGAAATAGCTGATGACCCAGGAAATTTTTAACATTTCTTTCTTTATAATTTTATTTCAAACTTGAAGCAACACTGAAATGGAAACATATAAATAGCTCTAAACCAAAATCATCACCATCAGCAAACCAACAAATGTTTATTATTCCCCGGTGAAGAATAATACGGAGGTAAATCTATTCGAAAAACCTGAAATTTACTAACTATCTGAGAATGAAAAACTTTTGCCGGGAAAATATACAAACTCCGCTTCTTAAAGCCAAACGCCTCCAAGGAGCTGGATTTATGGCACACTCGAATGCGCAACTTGCAGCGCTAACTGCAACTCTGTTATTGCCACATTCCATATCCACAATCCACAATTCTTCCCGCCACCATCATCTCTTCTCCCCCGGCTAAAAAGGACACAACCTCATTCTTCCCGGTGTAAATTGCATTGCCGAGTGCTCGTGTGGCAGAAACGAGAGACCGGCAAAGAAAAGCAGACAAAGACCGAGGCGTCTTTAAATTCGAAATAAACTAGTGTAGTTTGTTATCTCCTATCTTGCTGCGCTGCGTGGAAACGAGAAACATCTAATACCCAAACGTCAAAAACAACCTATAATATAAGACAATCTACTATCTAGCTGTAAACATGTCCCACTTGTAGAAATATTAAATTTCCACTCAAGTTATCACTACAAATATTAGCTTAAGTAATAATGTTGGGTACGTATTTGACTGTTTGACTTCCAGAAAGTGAATAAAGTGAAGACGCATGGTTTTAGTTTCCAAGACTTTTCAATTTTAATTAAATTTACCGGAGGCTTGAAATTGGCGGGAATTTACACCTTGGTGTTTCTTTGACTTGGGAACAGCGCAAAGTCTAAAGAGACCTAATTGGGGTACCTAAATGTTTGCTCCCCAAAGTCACGCTTTCTTTTCACGTTGCGACCTTCGAATAAAAATGTCGTCTGTCTTAGAAGTTTTCGTATTCAAGACTCAAGCCTCTGTAAAATGGCGAGAAGAACATTACCAACGAATTCTATTTGCCTCCCGAACACAGCTTAATGACATTTAGAAACCATTAGCAAACACAAAAGGTGTTTAGCACGTAGTCATAAAATCTGCCTGGGTTCGAGGAGGGTTAAAGTCAAAAATGAGGGTCCAAAGTCAATTACTTGGAATTTTAATAAAGGGTGAAAAATCTTTCAAAACATCAGTGTAGCAATTTTATCCCCAAATTTTTCCTATTACTTTTCAGTGTTTAGAACATGTAAAATTTGAGCTCTGTTCTAAAAATACGTTATATAATCAAATAAAACTGAGCTGAGAATATAATCTAGCTTAGAATATAATCAGGCAATTGACGCTATCAGAGATTGACGCTGAGTGTAGAATGTAGATGTGGTTGAACTCGAGTAGGCATTTGACCGTGTAGTAAATGAAGGTGACCTTCAGTTCTAAGTCAACCTTGCCGCGCGGTCGTCCCTCTCTCCTGCTGAGCCATGTGCGTATTCCCACCGCGCACGCGTACGTTACTCAGCGTACTGCGCACACCGCACTGTCCCGCTCTCCCACTCTTGTGCACTCACCTACTACGTCTCCTATCTCTATCAACCCGTTCCTCGTGTGATCGTGATTCTCGCACCAATTTCAATACCGGCTTAGCGCACTCATGTGTGTGTGTGTTGATGTCGTAGGTCAACTACTTTTAGCCAAACAAAATGCCCACACATCGGCGCAAATAGTCCACGAAACAAGACCGTGTGCCGTCCTATCGCTCGCATCAATGGAGTGATTTTTAACCGAAATTATCAATTAATATATTTTAGAATTTTATATTTACTCGCGTGTGCCACGCTTCCGATTACGCTCTACCAACACCTGGTGTTTTTACGCGTAACAACAATACGTGAACCGATGTAAGACACTTTTTTTAATGTAAACAAGCTTAACGTGCACGCGTTTTTTGGTGCGTTGCGTTGGCGAGATAAAAGTTGAACCGCATGTACGTGCTTGCATCACGATTGATTGGATTTATTTCCGCTTGTAGCTAGAACCGCTTGTAGCAACAGCCGAGGGATTGTGCAATAGCAAGATGTCCAAGGAGAAGCCTTCCAGTCGTCGATTCTACCGGGGTGAATCTAGTAGTAATCTGATGGCTTATCTGGATCGCGGCATGGCCGCCGAGGAAGACAACCGGTGGACGTTTGAAGTTGCCTGGGAAGCTGCCAATAAAGGTAAAAAACGCGTTTATTATTTCTAAATTAGGCGTTCAAATTTTGTAACACATTTTGTAGTCGGTGGAATTTACACTGTAATCAGATCAAAGGCCTATGTTTCCACGGAGGAGATGGGGGACCAGTATTGCTTGATAGGTCCTTATAAGGAGCACTGTGCACGGACAGAAGTTGAGGAAGGACCCTTAGGAAGTCCGGCCTTGAATGATGCCATTGCGGAAATGCGCAATAAGGGGTTCAAAGTACGCAAACCTTGATTACATACAAATTTAGTTCGAACATAATTTGACTAGCGGATCGCAGTATCATGCAGGTGAAGGTTATTGACCTTTTAAGGATATTTGATATTTATTTAACACAAGGTTTTTTTCTTTGATAAAATGTCAGCTACTTAGATTCACTAGTGACCACTAATTACACAATACCAAACTAGTTGATCCAACAACCAAAACTGAGTTGTGATTGGCTAAGTCATGATTGGTCGAGTACATTTTTATCAATTTTTATTCTAGTGACATGCATCTATAACCTCAGAAACTTTAACGAACAATTAATGTGCGCACTTCTTGATGCTTTGACTTGTGTGAAGTGATATTCCGGACGAGTTAAGCAAAACAAAATTGTTGTACACTACTCAGCCAGTAAAAATTTATGCATTCCTTCGTTTGCAAGTTCCTTGCTATGCTTTTAATGTGAAACACACGTCATTTGCATAAATTTTTACCGGACTAGTACGATAACTTACCAAATCCCAATCAGGTTAAACGAAATCTAGTCCAAATAAATCAAACTTAACATAATTCTGTAAAAAAGTTATTTTTTAGTAATTTATGAAAATTTATAAACTAGAAGGCATTATGTTGTTTAATAGGTCGTAACAGGAAGATGGCTAGTAGATGGAAACCCACAAATCATTTTAATGGATGTAGGAACAGCCGCGTGGAAACTGGATGAGTACAAAGCGGAACTTTGGGATAAATGCGCGCTGGGTGTGCCGCATCTGGACATAGAAGCCAACGATTCTATAATTTTAGGTAACATGGTTGCTGAGTTCCTTGGAGAGGTAAAATTTGCTTTGTTCTTAGTTTTTATTGTTTACTAATTAAACTTAATATTGGCACAGTTTTATGAAGCGGCAAAGAAAAATGGTGAAGGTGTCTTACCGCACATATGCGCACATTTCCACGAGTGGCAGGCGGGCGTGGGGTTGATCATCGCACGCACGCGTCATCTCAATATTGCCACAGTCTTCACCACACATGCTACCCTTTTGGGACGGTATCTATGTGCTGGTAATACTGATTTTTATAATAACTTAGACAAGGTATAGTGGATGAAATATTCTGCAATACATGATGCTAATTTAAATTCGGTTATGTTACGACACATAGTTTAATGTAGATGAAGAAGCAGGAAAGAGACAGATCTATCATCGATACTGCATTGAACGTGCCGCCACCCATTTGGCTCATACGTTCACTACCGTATCGGATATCACCGGTTACGAGGCGGAGCATCTGCTCAAACGCAAAGCGGATGTTATCACGCCAAATGGTTTGAATGTCAAGAAATTCTCTGCACTACACGAATTCCAAAATCTCCACGCGATTTCCAAGGAGAAGATTAACGAATTTGTCAGGGGACATTTCTATGGGTATAAGTTCCTTTTAATTCTCTGGGAATCTTAAAAACTGCTTATTTTTTATTTTTATAGACATTACGATTTTGATTTGGATAAGACACTTTACTTTTTTATTGCTGGTCGGTACGAATTTGGCAACAAGGGTGCCGACATTTTTATTGAAGCACTGGCTCGATTAAACCACTTACTAAAGGTACTTTCTGCTAATGACAATTTTACGATCTTTAAAGATTTTCTTTCTCTTAGAAACAGAAAAGTGATGTCACAGTTGTAGCATTCCTCATCTTTCCCGCCAAAACAAACAATTTCAACGTTGAGTCCCTGAGGGGTCATGCAGTCACCAAGTCATTGCGTGAGACAATTAATGATATTCAACAGAAGATTGGTAAACGGATGTACGAGATTTGCCTTAGGTAAACGTTTATCAATTCCTTTTTATTCTACTTTCGTATAATTTAATTGTTTTTGTATTTAGTGGTCGTATGCCCGATCCACAGGAACTCCTAGAAAAAGAGGAACTAGTCCGCTTGAAGCGGTGCATCTTCTCGTTGGGACGCAATGGATTACCACCGGTTACAACTCACAACATTGTCGATGATTGGAACGATCCGGTCTTGTCTTCGGTGCGCAGGTGCAACTTGTTCAACACGACGCACGATCGCGTCAAGGTCATCTTCCATCCGGAGTTTTTGAGTTCGACTAATCCACTCTTCGGATTGGATTATGAGGAATTTGTGAGAGGTTGTCATTTGGGAGTGTTTCCCAGTTACTATGAGCCATGGGGTTACACGCCAGCTGAGTGTACTGTTATGGGCATTCCTAGTATTACTACAAATTTGTCAGGTAATTTCCTTTTTTTTACAAAATGGCAGTCAAAAAACATTTTAAATTTTTTGAACTACTAAAAACAAGAATTGAATTAAGTAATGTATGAACGACTAGTTATGTATGAACGACATGGCCGAGATATGTTCTGATCGATTGCAATTCAAAAACCAAAATAATCATACAAATATGTCTGTCCTTGAGATATGGTAAGTCTTAAAGGCACGTCTGAAATCTTTCTTTTAACAAAAGCACATCCAATCAAGAAACAATTATAAAAAAGGTTTGTTTTTGGGTTAAAAGTATTGTTACAAACACTTTTTAAAATATATAAATTTTCGGACTAATAAATATGTAACGCAAGAAGAAGAAGAATTATAAAAATTGGTTTAGTTATTTTTGAGTTATAAATGGAATTACAACATCACTTATATATAAAATAAAGTGATGTACGTATGTACATTTATAACTCAAGAAAAACTAGACCGAATTTAATAATTCATTTTCCAGCACATATTTATTAGTCTAAGCAAGGATGTCATATATTCAAAAATTGGAAAAAAAGAATAGAAGAAAGTACATTTTGGGTCAAAAATTCCAAGACCATACAATCATCAACGTCCGTTCATGCCTAACTGATATGAGCCAAAACACAACTCATGATTTAAATAATATCTTTATTAACAAAAGTGGTGTATGTAATATCGTTTATAACACAAAAACGGCTAGATTGATTTTGATCGTTTTCTTTGTTGGATTTGTATTTGATAAGAGAAGGATCTGGGGCATTTACTTTATTGGACTTTACAAAGTCAGCTTGTATGAAATAGAAATAGCAGTCAAATAATTTTTGGTATGTTTTGGAACGATTAAAAACAAAAATTGAATTAAGTCATGTATAAACAATTCAGTGGCGTTCTAAAAAAGTTTTCTATTATTTTTTGAAATTTAACTTTTTAATTTTGGTACCATTTTTAGATTTTTCATATATGTACCTTTTTTAGGTTTTGGATGTTTTATGCAAGAACACATCGCCGATCCAATGTCCTACGGTATATACATCGTGGACCGACGTTTCATCTCACTGGACGACAGCGTCAATCAGCTGGCGTGCTTTATGCACGACTTCAGCAAGCTGACGCGCCGCCAACGCATCATTCAGCGCAATCGCACGGAGCGGCTGAGCGATATGCTGGATTGGCGAAATCTTGGCGTTGTACGTATACACACACACCACACACTCTAGGGCCACTCTCCATCAAACCCCGAAACCGAAAAGCTTCAAAAACATTAACCGATATTTTTGCATTTATAGTTCTACCGGCAGGCGCGCACGCAAGCGCTGTACGCCGTCTTTCCCGAACTGGAGCGCGTCCTAGAGCAGGGCATCGGCTCCTCATTCAACTACCCACGACCCATTTCCGAGCCGCCGAGTCCCACGTCCAGCAAGCACACCACGCCCGCGACGTCCATCCACGGCAGCGACGATGAGGACGACTCCGTCGATGAGGAGCGCGAACTCGCCGAATTGGCGAACCGCCATTAATCTTAATCTCTCCAATATCCTACTCAAAAATGTGCCTGCCATATTAAAAAAAATATATATACAAGGAATTCTTCCGGTGCTATATTACATATAAATATAGTTCAAACATAAGGGAACAAAGGTATTTTTGATGTTTTAGGCTCCATTTTTACCATGACTTTAGTATTAATTTTATCCGATAAAGATCGAAAAATATGAACTTCTACCGGCATGAAGAAATCCTTTAATTTTGGGGAAATTTATACTCAAAGAAAGGTTTCTAATGCATGCAGCAAACTTATTGAAATACAAGTGGAAAGAACAAAGAGAAGAGGCAAATCTCCCTCTTTGCATTTTTTGAGAGGTATTCAACACTGGCTTCTCTTTTACTTTCTTTCGCTGGTCGTGCGCGGAAAATAAAAACACAAATACCAAACCCCCAACGAAAAAACGTAGTAGCATGAAAAAGTTTTTGTCTTTGGCTGTGTATGTGTGTATGAGAGGGTGTTTTTTATTTTGGGTTTAATCCATCTGCAAATTAAATTTCCTCGCGTTTTCTTAGTTTGTGTGATTGCTTTGTTGATTGCGGCATTGGGGACGGCGCGCTGTAAAATGTCTCTTTAGCCTTCAATATGTGCCCCGTCTTGCGTGTACGTGCCGCTGCAGTACAACGCTTTTTGTGGCGGCGGAATTCGAGCGTAATAATGAGATTCGCAAGCGTGTGACATTTTTTAAATGGATCCCGCAAAGCTCAACGCTTCAACTTCAGCACATGTGAACCGGAGAGTTTTTAATAATACGTTACACATGGTAAAATTATTTCCAACAAATTACAACTTATTTCTACAAAAAAATGTTCTTTCTCAATTTTATACTAGGTTTTTAGTTCAACTGTGCTGTTTCACATAACGTATTTAATTTGTTCCAAGAGTAATTTCTTTATTTGAGAAGTTTTGTATACGAAACACGCTTTCTCATAACAAGACATGTTAACATTTTAAATTCGTTCTCTGGTATAATAGTGATACAGTAACATAACAAAGATTGTACATTACAAGCCCTTTAGTCAGACTCAGATTTTATAGTCTACCGAAACTTGTAGACTCAAACTCTTGTATTCCATCATTTGCTTCATTGATACTGGCTTTTTCAATTTTTCATAGATTAAAAATCTATACTTTTCATAGAAAAGTTTAAATAATTCTTTGGCTACCTTCTTTCTTAAAAGGGTTGATTGTGGTCTTATTGGGACCAAATTCTAACCAGGTCGCACTATTTCATCTTTTATTACTTCCTTTTAATTATGTCTTATTAAATTTTATCTAAATCATCTTCTTGCTTCTTCAAAATGTATGATATGACATTGACTATTTTAAAGAGTGCGTGAGTTAAACGAAGAGACGATTAATTATCGCGCATTGATGTATATTTATTAACATGGTTTTTTGTGAATCGCGTAGTGAACTAATATAAAGTTTGTTGCAATGCTTATTATGCGAAACTATCATTGTGTGAGGTACCACTGTACAAAATTCTTATTTATACGTGTGTACAGCAAAAGACCACTTAATGTCTGTATATTCAATGTTTTTTAGTTTTCTATGCTATAAAGTCAGATGTGTTGTTCATGTTCAAATGTTTGTTTTGTGGTGATCGAAAAAGACCGCTGGGAGGCGTCGTAACTTTGTAACGGTTTGATTTGCCTATCTATATATACCCAGAATCGTCGAGGTTTCACTAGTTTTGCTGAATTTAATAAAGCCAAAACCGTGAATCGCGGAAAGGGAGTCGGGAGTCTAGGGACTTGAAGCCATCTGTCGTCAGAACAAAGTTTATTTTAGGGGAATTTTAGTAGTCCCATGATGTTTTTCATTCTTTTTTTTAAGTTCTTTAGGAAATCAAACATAGTAGCAAAACAGAGTATCATCAATAATTTTGATCGGAAAATATTGTTCAATTCTCATTTAAAATACAGCATATTCTTATTTGTTTACGAAAGAGAAGAGCCAAAAGACGAAACATTAAAAACCGTTGAAAGACATTAGTCGGTTTCTTCTGCTGCGGATCGACATCAATTTATTTCCGCTTTAATGTTGTTTGCCTTGACAAATGCATCTTCTATGAATGAAGCCATAGTAATAATTTCTGCTGTCTTTTAAGATTGAGAGAACAGACGTTATTTGAATACCAAGCTGAACTACTGTACCAAAAATAAACAATTCATTTCTAAAATGCTTTAAATTCTAGAAACATTTCTATTAAAATTATTTAGAAAGTCTTTGAACATTAACAAATATTAATTTTAAAGTTTAATAATAATAACAGAAACAAGACTAAATAAATATAATTTCAAGTAAAGACCATTTTATTTAAGTACTATTGTCACCTGACTTTTACAAGCTATTCAGCAGGGCCTAACAAGCCTACTAAGCATTGCCCGCCTTCAAGGTGCAGCAATAATCATGAGAGTTAACAAAAATCGAAATGAAAATTACCATCATTACACGTCGACGTCTGAGAATCCCAAGGGACCGCTTGGGCTCTCATGGCAATAGGATAAGTTTTTTGCGGACCTCTCTCGAGGCTCGTGTAATAATAATAAAACGTCGAATAACGGAATAAAGATTTCATAAGTTTTTTTTCTTTCCTCGCGTTGCGTTAGAAAGTTGAAAACAAGAAAACAGGAAAAGTTGATACAAAACTCAAGAAAACAATAAAATATTAAATAACCTAAACATTGGTATTTTAAAGAAACCTTCCAAGTTACAATGTGGAAAGTTCATCAATTCATAAAATTTAAAATTGAAGAAAATTTCAATTCGTTCATCAATGATTGAATGCTGCAATGTTATACATTTACAATGTAAGTGCGCATGCAGTGAAATCGAACACAATTATTACGTTAGGTTATTTGCACAGCGTCCAGGAGTCGGCCCCGTTTGGCCCCCAGTCCAGACATCCAATTGGAATTCTAGTGGGACCGATATTCGTAGGCGGGTCCTGGTCCTGAATATGAATTGCGCGCTATAATAACGACTCCCGTCCGCCCCGTTTGCGCTCTTTTTTCAACGCTTTGCGTTCGCGCAAGGAGTCGGAGAAAAGGGCAACGGAGGTGGAGCTGGGGAGCACACCCGTCGATAAATAACGACGCTAATAAAAATGTATAACATTTAAATATGAAAAATATCTCCGCAGCATTTGCAGTAACTTAGCCGCTGCGCAGGGCTGCGTAGCATTTGTTATGCGAATGACCCGTATGGATTTTGTGTGCGTGCAAGAAATGGATTCCGATTTCCGAATGTAAGTGCCGTCATAAAGCATACAGGGCGAGAGGGCCATGGCACACACGGAAGAGCATCTCAATTACATATGAAAAATAACGAATTGCTTTCTGTGTCAGAGAGTCACGAGCAGAGTTAGGAAGCAGGCGTTTTGAAGGAGGGTTTTTTTGGAGGGAAAATGTGCTCGACAATGATGACAGTCGAAGCAGGTCTCAAACAGACCGAGATCTGACGGCAGCAGGCACGAGGTGGAAAACTTTTCACACGTACAATATTTATGGATATTGGTTGTTGTTTTGTTCTGTTCTTGTTTTTTTGGAAAGGACTCTCGCGTACAAGGAATAAAACACAAAATATGTCAAGACAATAATAATATTTTTCGCTATTAAGAAAACATTGAAATCTAAGGATATCTAGAATTTTTTTCTAAGTTATTGCATCGTTTTTCTGATTAAAAAGTTATACCGTAATACCGTAAGTCATACATAGCAAACTTAAGTGTATAAGCTTATCTTCTGTAGGTTACAATAAGATGTCACATTTGTAATACGTGCAAAATATGCTTGCTTGCAACCAACAATCGTTTAAATCGTCTTTTTTACGAGCGAATATATATATATATATATAAGCATATATATAAACATGTAGTTCA
>JAODGA020006754.1:0-17117 GCA_027574885.2 Drusilla canaliculata | reverse complement strand
TAACCTAACCCTCACTAAGTTATCAAAAAGTAAACCTAACCTAAGTCTACCTAACCAAACCTTACTTAACTTAACCCTCACTATCTTAACAAGAATTAAACCTAACCTAAGTCTACCTAACCTAACCATATCGCTGGTATCGCCTCGAACACAGGCGGCAACTCCAAAATTTTACCTGCTAAATTTGGGCTAAAATCCGACCGCACCGTTTCAGGTAAAATTTTCCTTTTCGGGTACGAGAACGACCATACCCCGGGTACGAGTTCACATCGTAAAATTTTCTACCTGCTCCAACGGGTACGAGTTCGCAAACTCCGTAATTTTCAAAATATAATTTTTAAAGTTTTGGAATTTTAAATATCTAGGCTCTTAACGTACACTTCTAGAAACATTTGCGTCAAATATTATCGTCTCCCGACTGCAGGTTCAGAAATAAATTGATGTCGCCAATCCTTACGACGGTGTTTGTTGTACTGCGGATACGGCTTTCGAGAGGATTGGAAAACAATTTATTCGGTGCCGATTTACCGCACGTCGTTTTTGTTTGCCGTCAATTCCAGACACCGTGAAATATGTAAAGCGGTGTGCGGCAGCAGATTTGCAATCGATTTGTCTGGCTCTGCGTTTTAATGTTTCTTTAATATTTCCCCCGACGTTTGCAGTGATTGTCCCTTTTTTGTCTGCGCTGTCGAGTCTTGCGCGCAGCGTGCAAATCAAATACAAAACGAAAAACTTAAAAGAACAATGGCTGCTTCTGACGAGTGGAAGAAACTTGGCGCTCAACTCTTGAAACGTTAATTGCTGTTTAAATTTAGGTTTTTCTCTCTTTTAGTTTTATAGAAAATGAGTTCTAACGGACGGCTTACAGACTTTAAGAGAACTTTGGGAAAATTATTATCCTAAAATTGTTGCTATTTTAGCAACGCTCGTTTTTCCTGTTTCCGTTTCGGATCCACCCACACGATTCACGGCTCTTTGTGCGCGCACATCACTAATTGAAACATCGGGATCGCCTTTCTGTAATTAACGTTAATTGCAGGAAGGAAAAACCGTTTCTTTGTATTTTCTATGTTCGTCTGCGCTGCGCGGCGCGCGGTGCTGATTCTCGTTTTATATGCGCTTGGCCGTTTTTAATTAGTTAATGCTATTTCATCGTTTTTCTTTCTTCCAACTTTTTTGTTATGTTTTCTACTATTGCCAATTAACGTGAACTGTGTCATGCAGATTTTGATGAATGTTTTCTACATTAGGCCATTTATCACATTTTAATATGTAGAATTTTATTTTTCGGCTGAAGAGTTGCGCTCAATTATATGCGATATTTCAGTCTCTTCATTGTTATCTTTGTAATTTATCTAGATGTGGGCTTGCATGAAGTGGCTCTATTTTGTGTCTATGTGCACTTCGCCGAGGAGAAGATTTAGCATTCGCGCTGGTTTACGGCCCATACGGCGGTTTATGTATGCGCGCAGCCTAAAGCCAACCAGTTGCGAGGGTCGCGTGATCCAACGACGTATTTCATATTCTTTTCTTCTTATTCTTCAGTTTTGTGGCGTTGCCTTAGATCTATAAGAGAAGCATAACTTGCTGTCTTCGTCTTACAGACTCTAGCAGGAATGGATTAGAATAGTATATATATATACCCCTATAATGGTGCCTAGTAGGAGAAGTTGAGAGGTTTGCCACATTGGTTTTTATGAAAAGTGCGACAAGTTTTTGCGACCACAAAACTTTTTTCATAACTACGTGCCTATGTTTCATTTCTCCGATTTGGGATTTTCTGACTAGGTCTACTGACTGGTGTTTCTAGGCCCCTGTGATCCAAACACGTGCCTCTAATATAAAACTAAAAGTCGATTTATCATTGTTTTACCTCCACCATGGGAGACCAAAAGCACGGGGGTGAGGAAAATTTGTAATTAATGGACAGTGGTTGATGTCATCGTGTCGTCGGTGTTGAAATATTGTTCTATGTGTGTTATTGGTTCCTGGAAAACCTAGTCGTATCGAAACTGAAACCAGCAGGAATGCAGCAAAATCAATTTTGCTAATTAATTTCTCCCACTCTGTGCTCATTTTTCTGTGTGTTTGCGTGTGTATGGTTCTATTGTTTGGGTTTGGCCGGCAATCCAGTTTGTAGTTTAATTAGGCTGATGCACCTTGGTAGGCCATTGGGCTGTCTGCATGGGGCGTGACTGCGACGTGCTTATATTCTAGTAATGCGAGGTGGTTAAAGTGCACCCGACGTGGTAGATTACGCAGAGTGCAGACAATGCCTTCGTGAAGGAGATTCCGACACGCCACATTGCGTGGCTGAGAACTGACTGCGGGGACTGCACCCCAAAACACTACCAGGTGTTTTTCCTAGGTGTCTTGACGAGTTGATGTCCTTGGTAGTTGTATCGAGTAACTGGGACACTAGGTGTAGCACTTAGAGCCCTTCCCAGTTTTTCCGGACGGGTTTGGAAATGCGACAGCTTATACTTCTCTAGTCAGTGTGCGTTATTTTTGTTTTCTATTTTTCTATGTTGTCTTGTTTGGATTGCGAGTGTGGGTGGTTTGTTGGAACATGTGCCGTTTTGCGGAAATCGAACACCTTTTTTCATCGACGGCCGTAGGTGTCGTCGCTCTAATGCCGATGGCTGAGGAAATTGATGGGACCTAATGCCGTGCCCCGTTTACGATGCGGGTGCCGCGGGCGGAGGGACGGGCGAACCCTACCCAGATTTCTGACACCCGACTCGTCGCGCGTTTGCTGGAAAATGCGAGAGAACGAATGGCCGTTTAATCCCGCTCTGACATGTGCATTTTCCTGTCTCGTTCTCTACAGCTCTACTACACGGTCGCTTGTCCACCCCCACCGCACCGTTCTTGCTTTCTTTGCACATCTGGTATTCCTGCATTACATCATCCGAGATCCATCCCCAGCTCAATATTAACATTGAAGGGGGAGGGAGGAAATATTAGAAGCGGGAACTTAGTTTGGCGGGAGAAAAATTTTCGCTCTCTGACAGGAAGACATCACGCATATACACATTATAGAATCATTTCCGTCACCCTTCTCTCCCTTCTAACCAGCGTCTTCGGGTTAAGCTCCATGTTTGCTATGTGCTGTGAACGCATGCAGGGAAAACTTGTATTCCATTACACGCGCAAATTGAGACGTTGCGCGTGGGACCATTCCACCGCCTTCTCTCTAATGTATACAGCTTCCGGTGAACAAGTTACATGGCTTCCGCAGGAACGCGCCGAGTACGTCTTGTTAGTACGAATTCCTATTTCACGAAACTGTTGGTGTGCGCTTTGGGGACCTGCGGCGTTTTTAACGAGAATCTTGAAATTTCCGAGGCTTGCCGGTGCAAAAGCAGGATTTGACGCTTTTTCCAAGTTTAATTCTTGTGTGAATTGCGTCAACTTTACAACCTGTTTTTAGTTTGATGCCCTCACACAGTGTGCAGCCGACCAATGTACAACCATAAGGGAATGCCATGCGTAAGCAGGAATAGAGCACAAATAAAAGTTTTAAAAAAGCTTATAAACTTGTAAATTATATGCTTTTTTAGCGCTTTACGAACATTATATTAAAATGCGTGCACGCCCGAGTGATTATACTCAGTCGTATGCGCGCAGTCTCATTAGAATAACCACGTTAATTATTTTCGTAATGAATGCGCGAGGAATTAATTAGAGCTTATAAAATATTTATGCTGCGCCTTTTACGTATGGATGCGCTCTCCTCCCTCGTTTGGAGCGCTGGCTCGTAATTGGGCAATTAATCACGCGAACGCGTGTATTTAGCCTCGCCTGGCGCTACAATGTGATTATGTTGTAATTGCGGATTGAAATTTACAATAGTTTTGAACTTGACTCGAACACTTGGGGGAGTTTAACGAGGCTAAGGTGCATTAAACTGCAAAGTAGTTATTTTTCCGTGTCATTAATATACACTCGATTTCTCCTCTTGTATGTGTATGTGTACATGCGTGTGTTTGTGTTTGGTATGTAGGGAATGAAATATGGATTCCAAGACAACGTGTGTTGTTATTGCGTTTCTGCCCCAACTTGCATCTGGGCGACATGTGAATGAATGAAATTCTGCGTATCCAGGCTTCTGGCGTCATTAAACAAGTGGGAAGCTTAAACGACCCAAGGCTCGAGCGACAAAACATGACAAAATAACAAAGCATTGGACGAGAGTCCGGACAAGAAAAACTATGAAATGAATTGTAAAGTCGGAGACGTATAAGAATTATCGGTAGACGTTTTTTCGATGTTTTGCGCTGCGAGACATCTGCCAGTTTATGTCTGTTAGCCGTTGATGCTTTACTTCTTTTTATATTTCGTCTATATTAGTGTCGTGAAACATCTCCGCGTGGAGGTATTCGCTTCTTGAAGTAAACACATTCTGCTGTTTATGTTGGTGCACATCCAAAAAGTACACACCTAGCAAGAGGTACCTACGCAAAGTCGGAAAAGAACACTGATTTTTCACACGTTATTTTCGTACAGCGTGGAAATGAAGACTCAAATGTCTTCATTTCCACCTTTATATTTATTCAATTGGCTTAAATATAAACACTCGTAATTTCGGTCGATGAGAACATTTTCTCGTGGGAACACTCTGATTGGTTTAGTTCAGTTCAATGGTAAACAGTTGGTCAGCGTTGCCTGGGACCATAAAGAAAGATGTTTATAGTGCTACAACTTGCAACTAAGTGAATTCAATTGTTTAATCGTAAAAAAGTGAAGGTTAACGCTTCTTCATTTAATGCATTGATTTCTAGCGAGAATACGTTTGAAAGATGTATTCTTCTAGACGCATTCGCTTTCATTATAACGATGGAAATGTTTCATAGTGTTATGGCACGCCGAGATTTGTAATCATTTCTCGGTTATGACGATGCGAATACGGCAACATATGGACCGCGCGCAATGCATGATGAATCAGTTCGCTTCAAATATGCATTGATATTGCGATTTAAACAAACTTGGGACGCATCTGGATGCCGAACTGCCATTACCAGCGAGAGCGACGTGATCAATGCGTAATGATCAACAAATATGCAATATCTACGTCTTCGCATCTGACATACAATATTTGTTTGTTTATGGCAAACGCGTCGCAATCGGATGTAGATATTGAAGATTTCAAGTTTTGCGGATATAGAATCATTATTAATCGTGCAGCCGCAGCACGTGTTATGCATAATTGATTACGTCAGAGTGTTTTTTGGAATTCTAGGCAACCGATATTGCTTTATAACCAACGAGCTGATACAACTGCTGATACATATTCAGTACTCTCTCAGAATTAATATAGGCTGTGTTAGTCAAATAATCATTAAAATGCGGTATTTATTAAGATAAAATATGTACTAAGAATGAAGTTCAATGAAACAGTAATGTTTCTATTCTAACAAAAATGAATCTACTTTGGACTTTTATAGTGTTTTTTTATAGCATTTTAATGAAATTTTAAACATAATTAATATCTCCAATGCCATTATGTAGTATTAGTTACCAAACTTACATCCAGGGGGTGCTCCGGGGAGGTAGATTACGTTTATCAATTATTAAGACGAGTGCGTTTTACAATTTGCCCCCCGGCTGTAATTAGCTAATTGCGCGCGTCTATTACTAATTTTGATGGTAGACAAACGCACGCACGCGATAACGATAACCAGCCAAACCGACCATGAAATTCATAACAATGTGTTGTGCCGCGTAAAATATTAATAATCGTGCGTAATTAGAGCAAGTTTTGTTTGCGTTTCATTTCTGGTGTTTACCACACTTTCTTTTCTAATTCAATTTATAGAAAATTTACTCCCGAATCGATGTCACGTTAAAAATGTACTAAACCTATGTTTGAGTAATTGCTGTTCTGTTTTACGGCTATCTTTTCAGGTTAACTAACTTTTTCATGGCCTGCGGTAAACTTTATCGATTTCTAATGAAACGGTCGTAACGTCGACGTAATTGTTTTAATTCACGATATGTGATCAGTGAGCTCATGTGTAATGTAATAGTGTACGTTTTCCGGTGTTTTCTTTTCGTGAAATATGAAGGCCTATAGATAGAGAGTAAGATTGCAGGTTCGTTATTTTTCGATAGATAATTCGCAGCACGACGACATTTAATGTAATAAGGCGATTCGAAAATTGCAGAGATTTCCTGGGTTATCAGAAAAATTCGCGAACTTAATGAAAATATTAGATATTGGTTTTTTTTCCCAGAAGGGCGGAATGAATGCATATAAGCTTAATCCGTTTTTTAAAGCTTCTTAATGGAATGATTTTTATACTCTTGTGACTTTCAATGTCTTATTTTGCCTCCTTATGAAGAGTTTTCTATAGACATTTTCATGGCGTGGTAAGGATTTTGGGTTATATATATATATATACATCTACCGAATTATTTGGAGGCAAGTCACTGCCGGATGTCGGAAATTAGATTTTCCTATTTCCGATGGGATATTTGTGATTCGCAAATGCTAATTTCCATCTTTGAATATCCAGGTGTTGGTGATTTGAGTGGCAATTATACTTTAAATCGATATTTTCCAGTTGGCAGTTGACGAATATGTACGAAATGCACCGGAAAGTGCCAAACGAGGCTAAGTTAATTAGAGGCTTAATAATTAGGACATTTTTGTGGTATTTTTCTTGGTGTTTTCTCGCTTATTTCACATAGGAAATTTTTCTTATCGTGTGCCACTTCATTGCCGTTTCCGCAATGTTTCGTGACGTGGAGGACGACAACGTCGAATCAAATTTGCATAAAGTAATTAAAATTCTTCCACACGAACAACTACTATATGGTGGTCGCGAGGGTGCTAACTAAATAGGCATTTTACGTCAGAAATTTGCATTTTTATTGCGAATATGAGGTTTGTAGAAAAAAAAAATTACACCTATTGCTTAAGGAAATTCATTTTATTTTTTGCGTTTGTCTTGTAACTTTATGCCCCAAAAATATGAGATGTCACATGAAAGAGTTAACTAATGTAGCTCAAAGTGTGTTTTATACGTGCACGAGTTTCTGTTTGATGTAAAGCGGGGGCGAGTTGGCGGAAAATTCGTTTTTAATTGGCAGACATTAAATTACGTTTATTGTGCTGCTTGGGAGCAAGTTCGTGCTGGTGCCACGTGCAATTGGGATTAGTGTCTGTGCGTGTCTCTGGCACGCTTGTCGGTTGTATATACCTGGAGATGGAGCGGAGTGTGGCATGCTTCTTTCGGGGGCCGCTGCAATTGCGCTCAGCAGCAATGGTAACGGCGCGACGGCGGGCGGTGGTGCCGGTACTTGTTTATTTATAAAGTTAGTGCAAATTTACGCGGTGCTGCGCATAAATCCATGCGATGATCGCCGTTCTCTGTGGTCCGCCGTTTTGCACACTGTTATGCGGCTCGTTATGCGCAGGCAAACGCGGCGCAAGTGGTGAACGCATAAATATTTCGGCGAGTTATCGTGATTCATTACGCTGTTTATCCTAATTAAGCCGACGGTACACCATCGAAAATGCCGCTAGGCGGTTTGGGCAGGAAGGCTAGGCGTGATAAATTTGCCTAGGAGAAGAATTGTAATGTAGGTTGCGAATTTTAAGTCAAACGATTTTTATTTTGGATTTTTTGTTATATACTAACTAACTCGGCGATCCAGTTATCTATTAAGGTAAAATAAGTATTAATAAAATGAATTAAGATCAATACAATAGTATAGTATATATATATAAGACCTTTATTGGCATACACACATTACAACCTATCTCCATCTCCTTTCCTCTCTCCCATTATACATATATGTTTTTTTGTAATACCCATTCATGCGTGGGTATTTTACACTTTTTGCGCTTATATTATGCCAAATCCGCTTACGACAACCATTGTTCTTGGTGTGGCTGCCGGTGGAGTGAGCTAATTCCAACCATGGTTCTTAAAGGAATCGGCCGTCCCGGGTTCGACCCCGGGTCCTTCGAGCTGGCCCGCTAGCGCTACGCCACTCACCCTACCCCCAATAGTATAGTAATGTCGATATCCTAAGAAAATAAGAACATAACTTTCTATAATATAGGAGAACTGTATGGTGGGAAGTAAATGAAATAATATGTAAGAAGATAGATAAGTTTTTCGCACTAACTTTAGTTTGCTTAATGACATAAATGTTCATCGCCTAGCTTGCACACATGTACTGCGCGTGCTTGCAGGGAAGAGGCGGTCGATATCATATTGCAACAAGTGGTGATATAAACTAATATCGTAACTGTTTAACGTTATAGTTAGGTTTCTGTGCATATAATGTTGCGCGTTGTTAGGTGATTGGAACCGTTCCTAAGCGATGCCATTTTACAATTTTTTAATATTTCCAAAACTTGATGTTAGCAGAGTTCTGTGCGACAATTTTCAAAACTGTTTGCACCGTTTTACTTTAAAATTTACATTAAACTTTCTTAAATACTTTCGAACTTTGTCTAAAAACAAGCTAAGTATTTTTCCATGAAATATTAAAGAAACATTTGCGAAGTACTACTTTATTGTAGTTTATTTTGCTTACATTTTATTATTATTTTTATTGCCATTACCATTTTTCATTACTACAGATCTTAAATGGCTATTAGATATAGTCCAGAAATTTTATAGTAAGAACATTAATAGGTAATGTTTTATGAGGCTACAAAATACACCTAAAACTCACGCCACAAAATCTGCGATAAAACAAACTGTGGCAAAACCAAAATATAAAGCCGTCATTTACGTGAAAGGTGAAATCGTTGTCTGCACAATTGTAAAAGAATCAACAAAAACCATGATTTACAATAACTAGAAATGGTTTTAACGGTGGTGCGGTGGTGGACCGCAAAACCGAAATGTTTTACTCTCTGGCGTGTCACACAAAAACCATTCGATAATTGTTTGCAGACTGCGTTGAAACACAATGTGTCCCCAAAAAGCGACAACAAAGCCAATATTTACTGTGTGTGTGTATGCTCGTAAAGTGCGAAGTGTTACAGGTCTTCATTACATTGTTTACTATCACGCGCGTGCGCGCGAACGTCAACATCACACCTCGGCGTCTTTTAGGTCGCTCTGGTTTCACCGCGTTGCGGTCGTACGAGAAGAGCTGATAATGTTCTACATTGTCTCGTGCAAACAGTGCCACTTCGATAAAAGTTTTCTGCTTTGCGGCGGTCGCGAGTCTAGACACAGACAATGTCTGCAGAAGATGTAAATGTTGAAGGTGTTCTGATTGAAATTGCAAATCCTGTCGTCTCGCAAAGACTACCGACTACTCCCGGGAGTCTTCTAATGCGAGAGGATATAATCTGAAATCGATTGAGCGACGCCCTAGCGGAAAACTTTCCGAAAGTCGGAAGCGTTTTGAATTATTAACGCTCCGGGAGAGCAGCGATGTCGCGCGTTTCGGCGTTGTTTGGCTGGCTACCGTGCAACCACCATCCGCTTCGCTTCGGTTTGTGGCAAATTGAGTTGCCACTGACTAACAATAAGTGCGATAGAGTTTAGACTTTTCGTCTGCATTCGTTCATCGTTTTCGATATTGTGTAGGTTCCACTGATGCTACCTATTTAGAAAAGTAAAACTTTGAAAAAGTAAGAGTTTAAACTTCTTATCTCCGTTTTTAGTGTTTTGAAGAACAAGAATGGCCACTTCGATGTTTGAGGATAATTGACAGTTTTTAGTTTGGAGCTTAGTGGCATACGTGCGGGTATTTTTTTTTTATTCTTCTCATCCTAGGTTTTTATGTACGAGTTTGATTGATGTGCGGTAATGGCCTGACTAAAAATTTCTCGCATTGTCCTGTCCATGTAGATGTGAATGCTGTGTCAGGAGGTTCTCTTTTTGACAGCAGTTATTTGGGTTTGAAAATATATAAATAATTTTTGAATGTCGGGCTAGGAGCGTTTGTGCATGCATGTGTATTTAGGATGATTTGGTATGGTTGGGTGGGTTGTAGTGGTTGGGGGATTTAATTTGCCCTATTTGGACGATCGGTTCGTTAATATTGTGTAGGGTTATGTAGAATTTGAGGGTGTGAAAGGAGGATGGGTAAACTGCAGGATATTGCAAGGCGAAAGAGTGACGAAAGAGATCAGATTTGTGTTTGTCTTTATTTAAAATTTAAATTTGTCTTAAAGGGCTTAACAAATTCTAGTCCGGACAACTCTAGGGTCACCACCAGTATATTTAGTTGTTTTGTTTTAAATTTTGACATGCCTAAATTGCAGTTTTATCCAATCGAAAATATGAAGGGCCATTGCATAGAAAAGCGTGTAAAAATATACAGAAACAATTTAAACCAATCGTATGGTGTGTAATCGATTTATTACTAAATAGACAATTGTCAAATGTCGTTTTTTTTTAAATAAAACACGTTTAAAATTAATCGGTTTTTAAATTTTATTAAATACTTCAATTTATACTTGCCTAGATTAGCCTGGTTAAGTGACGCCAATGGTTGCTAGGCAACAAACACATGTACGATGTTATTTTATAATTTTTCTCATATCTTCTAGTTATCGGTCTTCTATTAAATAATAATTTAATTTATATGGAATAGGTTTTTACGCAACGAGGCAGGTAAAGATTTGTGCGACCGACGTGCCTTTGAAGTTACGAGCACAGCGAGTAATTACAAAACACGGAGCAAAGCTGGGAAAGGAATTAATACAAGTGGTAGGGTATTTACCATTTACCAAATTCGTGGAGAATTGTGGAGATTCGACCAACCACAACGCTGCTTTGTTTATTCTCAATAGTATCTTCACTATCACTTTAAAATCACTTTATTTTGTCTCGTTGTGGATGTTCATCGTTACTAGTTAAACTAAGTAAGCGTTATTGCATAGTTTATTGATTAGTTTAACATACCTCACTGTCGTGCGACGTATGCGAGCAAAGTCATTTCTAAAAAATACAAGCTTTTGTAAACATTCGTTTTCAAAATTTTTTTCTTTTAATGAAACAGAAACCTAACAATTTGTAGCTTTAACAACTTCCAGAAGTTGATTTTATTCCTGTGAATAAATTTTTATTCTTCTCTAAAATTATACTTGATAATTGTGAACAATGATAATATAAATGCTTCTAAATTCGAATTCTTGTTCAAAGCCAGCGTTGATTTTTCTTAACAAATTCAAATTGGAATATAGAAATGAGATTACGTCAAGTTTACCCACACATTAATTAAACCAAAATAAATGTATATTTCTGTTAAAGGTGAAAATGTAAATGCATGTAACTGAAAACCCCCAATCAAAACACATCTTTATTTACCCAAAGTCTTACATAAACTAAGTTTGTAGTTTGAGGAAACCAAATTTTATCACAACCTTAATACACTAATCTAATCAAGCGGAAACGACTCACGGTTTGTAATTGCATGCCACGGACGTGGTTTTAAATCAGTGTTTTTTCAACATTTTTTAATTTTAATTTGATATTATTACAATCAGTTTTTACGTGAGAATACATAGGTCATTAAAAAAAATGTTAAAATGATGCGATTGCGATCAATGGGAATTCTCATTTTTTAAATATTCTTCGCCCGTAACATTGTGGAAGTGTTGTGCGTGATGAAAATTTGCATTTTACGCTTTCACGCTTGAGCTTCAGATGTGCTAGGAATGCAGCATGTTTCTGAAGGAGAGGTGGGTATCGCTTGGGGGTGGCGGAAGGCGTTGTGCAGCATCATTCGCAAAGCCTTGTCTGAAGGCTATTTCACCTCCAAGGCCAATGAAAAAGAAAAACACATCTCTCAGCCTAGCCTGAAAACAACCAACGCGCTCGAGCTTTATCGCTTTAAGGAAGCGGCTGCGGTTTTTGCTGTTTGCAATTGGAAAACACCTTTCAGTCGCTCTTTCAGCAAAGTCGACTTATCTTGTCTTTCGGGGCGTTTTGAGTGTTCATTTGCGTTCGTGCGCGCGGAAGTGAAGAGGATTTGATGGAAATCCTGTTTTATAACAAGTACAGAAAAAACGGGCTTGGTGGTGGAAAATCATATTTTGCATCTAATTGTATTAAATTTAACGTAAATTGGATTAATACCGCTCATAATTCCGGAATGGCGGAAGCAAAATAAATGGAGATTTTTTTTTGCGAGTGAATTATTAATAATTACATGAATTGCTTATTTAGTCTCCAAAAACGTGTTTGTGGGAAATGCATTATTAAAGTCAATGCCATGTTTTCGGTGTGCCTTCGCCACATTGTCTTATGAAATTCTCTTGATTAATTTTGAAGTGCGGTGACCGCCATCGTACGTCGTGACCATGTTCTTCCGTGACAGGATGGTATTGTGTCACCACATTGGTGTTGGGAATGTGTGTGCGTGTCTTGCCTGTGTTTGTGTCGCTGTGCGTGGTTTACGCTTCTGGTGAGTCTGTCTGGCTCTGTGTTTGGCGGGTTGGTTGTCGCGTTACATGCGCCACGCGCGTAATGAGAAACAACCGAGATTGTTCCACTCGGTGGGTCTGCTGCTCGGCCGAGTGCAAACTACGCGGCTGGTGGTGTCTCGTGGCGTAGCAGCGCTTCGTGTCTTCTTCCTCGTTGGTGTTTTCGAGGACACTAACAAAGCCAGGAGTCTTGGAAACACTTGCTTTGCTATTTTTACTGTGTAACCTTACTTTGAAATGAAGTAAGGTTAGTCTCTTGGGTTGGAAGGATAGTGTTATCATAATTAAGGATAATACCAATTCCAGAATGTTTTAATTAAAGTAGCGAATACACTAGGTCTTATTTGATTTAATTTTTAATATAGTATAACTTGTGAGTTTGGTTTAGTGCAGAGTAACCTAAGCTAACTTTTACTCTTAACATAATTCATTCTCACACAAGTGTAATAGAATAGACCTAACCCTATCCAGTCCTAATTAAATTTTATTGGATTCATCTAATCTTAACCTAACGTAACTGAACCTAACTTAACATACCTTAACCTAACTTAACCTAACTTAACCTATTTTAATCTAACCTAACTTAACTTAACTTGACCTACCCTAACCTGGTTTAATTACTTAACTTCTCTTAATTTTTGAATCATATTTTAATCTCTCTTTCTACAACTTAATCTCCTTCCTACTTCTACAACTTAATCTCCTCTTATTTTCTACAACCTACTTTTTTTTCTACTTTTTATAACCTAATCTCGTCTTCCCCCTTCTATTACCTAATTTCCTTTTCTGTCAACTAAACCCATATCTCTTCTTCCTTCTACTATACTTTTATATTCTCATCTTTCACCTATAATCTAATATTTTCTTCCATCTATAACCTAATCGCTTTTCTCTCTTCTAAAACCTAATCTCTTCATTCTCTTCTACATACTAATTATTTTTTTATATCTCCTGCAACCTAAAGGTAATAAATAAGTCTACTAAGGTAATAAATTCTACTAAGGTAATAATTAGTATAGTATAAGTCTTATACTAATTATCTTTGATCCGATCTAACTGGCTACTAAGCATATAACCTAATATGTTCCAAATGAACTTTCAAATTTTCAATGTTAACCTATTTCCTAAACTACCCTCTTATGATACAGTTCACTTTAACCCAACTTCACTTGACTTATTGCAAGTATTCTGATATTAACCAATTGGACGCATAACCGAATACTCCCCATTAAAGTTGCAACAATTGCAGCAACTACGATCATGTTTTTTCCAACCAAGCTAAGGCATTGTATTCCAACTTGGAGCCGTGGCATCGTGGAAACCAATTACAGCAATTAATCATTGTACGTTTTAAGGCTATTTAGCAAGTCTTCGTCTTGGATCATGAATTGTTAATACACCCTGTGTGGTTGTATTTGTACGCATCTGCTATATACTTTTGCTGCCCTGTCTGCTGTGCCTGCTGCCTTTTTGCTATTCCTGCTGCTTTGCGATTCCACCGATTCCCTTTCTCGGCGGAGAGTTCACGTCGCGACGCGCGGCGCGTACGACACTCACCGCGCACACTCACCGCGCGGCGTCGTGTACACCGCCTCGGCACTCGCGAGTACCGCGAGTTTTCGTTAGTTACGTGCGAACCGTCGAGGCGCGCGCGCTCTAATCGTCGCTTTTACAACTTCAATACGTTCGCAACACGGTAATCACTGTTTACATACGTGACAACAATACTTGTCTCTTAAGGCTAGTAGTGGACATCAGTTGGCAAAAAAAGAGAAAAACAATTAGTGCTGTTTAGTGCAATTGAGTGCAATTATTTACATAAATCATTTCACGCACACGCATTCATAGAAATATACACATGGATACAAACAAATGAAATGGTGTTTACTGTGAAAATGCATCGCAGGCGGAAAATTTCGCGTGGCAACACCCGTGCCCTGTGTTTCAAAAGTTGAAAATCAAATACTGTGCAATTTCTAGAAAATTTTCGATATCAATAGGTTTGTGTTGATTTATATTGTATATAAACGTAATAATTGTACATAAACGTAAAACATTTACGATATTGTAAATAATCTGTTATGATTAGTGTAATAAACACTGTATAAAAACTTAATAATGACTAACAATATGTACAAATAGATTTAATTGATTTATAGAGAATTTAAGATCAATAATGAAACAAAAACAAAATCTAACAGTATTTATCAAAAATGGTACATTTTACCCGAAAAATGTTCTAATTGTAAGAAATTATCGTAATGAACATTTCTATGCTTCAATAATAATTTTTATTTGTACGAAAAAAAAGTAAACAATTATTGATTTGTTTGCAAGTCTATTTGTTTATTTTTCATGGAATTGTCTATTATTTTGCTGTCACACTATCAAAGTCATGAAAATTGAGAATCAATACGGGTAGTGTCTAGTTAAATATTCATGCACCCAACAACCTACAAAAAATGCAATTTATTGGAATTATTAATTTTTACGACTGACATTACACAAAGTTGGGTTTTATTGAGCGTGTAATTGATTGCGGTGTGAATAATAATCTCAATGTAGATAAATCATCGGAAGTAGAGTAATTACAAACTGCAAATTGATTGGGATCATAGGCTTCAAATATTAGTGTGACAGATTACGACATATTATGGTCACTTTTGCGATAAGACTATTGAAGTATTTTTATTCCAAATGTGCATCTTATGTGTTATGCGCAATTATTACGTTTTTTACGAATCTTGCACTCCGAACGGGTTTATTTAAAAAAGGGGCGAATTTGGCGACAGCACGAAGAGCAACACTGAACTCGGAATAAATTTCGAGAGAGCGTTTTTGTATGAATATGAATCAGGATTAGAGATTATGTTTGCAATCAGCGTTTACCGTACAGCTTGTACAGCTTTGGAAATGCGTCAGCGAGAATAAAAATATTTTGCGCACGTTTGGAGAATATTGAAATAGGTGTTTTAAAAATTGCTTCGCTGTCGGTTTTGTGTATTTGTTATTTTTATTCCATTTTATTTTTGATGATGTGCTTGTATGACACGGTAGTAGACTTGGTATTATGATTATTTATTAGTGTGCGCTACTTTGTTACCACTGTGTTGCGAGCTTAGTCTCGGTCGGACGGGTTGTATCATTTGTAATTTGTCAGATTTTGCGGAGCGCTGCACTTGAAAGGCCATTGCGCGGGAGACGGGCAGGTGTTCCCGACAGCGCTTAGCAAACACATCAGCGACTAGTTTTCCTCGTATGTGTTTTCTCTTCGTTGTGCGGATGCGTTGTCGGAAATATGGTGACAAAGTCGCGTATTGTTCATCGTCGCGCGCGTACGCTAGACGACGATCTTTGAACGCGTCGTAATGCGATGCAAAATTGCTGTACGGCCGTTGCCTTACCGTGCACACAGTAGCAATACATTCACGGAAATCAGTCAATGTTCGCCGTGTCTGAGCTCGAGTGTTTACATGCATTTATTCTTGTTTGCAGCTCTCCGATAAATGATTTCTCATGTTTTGCCGTGGTTAGGTATTGGATGTGTTGAATTATAGAGTTAGAGTAGTTAAAGAGTCTTCCGAACTTTAAACGAATCATTTTTGTCATTATTTCTTAATAGGTTAATGTTTCAAGAATGTGTTTCCGAAAAATTATTAAAACATTTTTATAATTTGCAAAGTTATACCCATATTTTTGTCAAAATACTGTCAAATTTTGTATGACTTGAATCTAGAATGAAAATATCCAACAAATGTTTCTTAAAATATCATGAAACTGTGTGCTTTCAAATTGTAAACGACATTCTTTAATAAAACAACAAAAGAATCAATAAAAACCGAAGTCGACAAAGCTGTTAATTAAAAAATAGTTGGACTTTAGATGGCAAACCGAGCGTGTGCAACCCACATAGCGTCGATTAGTATGACCCTCATCAATTTACAATTTACTGGGTGTTTCTCTTTTCCCCCTCTTATTAGTAGAAATAGATCTATTTGTGCATTCAGAGAAGTTTGGAAAGATTTAAACCTGGCAACACCCTGAATAAATACTTCTAATTGATATCAATTCAATGCGGAATCGATATGGACTCACATGCTGAAGCTCAGCTTTGTGTCCCTCTGACGCAATGTTACTTTGATGATGATGATGCTCGCTTTGTGATCGAGTTGCAATCGACGATGCTCGCTGCCAACCGACCGACCTCAGTCTCTGCCTATATCAGCTGGGCCACTCGTGTATTGGATGCAAACGCTGAATTAACAATTGAATAACTCCGATATTGCTTATTGAAGAGTGGAGTGTATCTTCTGTGTTGTCTGCCGCCGCCAAGTTAGTAGAACCCGGTCGTCGTGTGATGTTCGCCGGTGCATAAATTTTGCTTTGTTTCGCCGCCTCCAATCGCCGCCTTTTATTTACTTGCAGATCAGTTATCAGTGCGACGCGGCGGGGCATCTGCTGCCACTCAGTGCATAGTGAGAAGCTGTCGGACGTAGATAAATGCAGTAGGCAATTTTTCTCGTCTCTAACAATGCAATAATTGAGCATTGTTTTTGAAAATAAATTTGCGACATTCTTGTGCCTTAAACCAATCAAGAAGAGAACCAATCGAAACATTTACCAAAGATTACTATTTATTGTTACATATCCGGATCTAACTAACTTCAAAATTGTGGGCCAATATTACTAATCTTCTAAAGAGGTACTA
>JAODGA020006585.1:0-34326 GCA_027574885.2 Drusilla canaliculata | reverse complement strand
GGTATTGTCAGGTTTCCGTGCATGTAAAGTTACACGTTATGATTACTTTTGTGTATGGTCGTGGGAAAAACATATTATGTCTCTGCATAAAAATTTGACAATTTATATTTTTTGTTATCATTAGTTGTTGTATGGTTTGGTACAAATAGTGATGTAAGTATCGTAACACAGGACTAACCGGCTCATAGAATACACCTCTTCCAGCCTTAGTTTATCAGCTAGCCGACGCGGCGACGACTTTCTGTTATCACTATCACTACCACTATAGATATATAAAAAGCTAAAAATGTATGGATGTTTGTTAGTTTGTAGGTTTGGTCGCTTTTTACGGCGGTTTAAAACTTAAAATGTTACTATCTTAAAATTTTGACAAAAACAACTTCCTAATGAGGTACTGTAGTGGTAAAAGTAAATAGTAATTGTCTTATAAAAGGTCAGGGATTTGAGATAGACCTTAGAAGATAGAGTATTGCAATAGTGTTTCTTTAGGAGTTTTCAACATTTTGTATATTACACATTTTCAAAAATATCAAACTTGCGGTCTGTGCACTGGTATAATTTCTTTAGTAGAATGTTTGGGTGCGTTTGCACGTCATTAATAATAATAAGCGTCAAAAACTTCAAAATGTCAAACTTCAATCCCTGACCTTCTATAAGACCATTACTATTTACTCTTACCACCACAGCACCTAATTGGAAAGGTGTTTTTTCTAAATTTCAAGATATTAACATTTTAAGTAGCAAAATTAAATAATACGGCCATGAAAAGCGGCCAAATCTACAAACATCCAAACATTTTTAGCATTCTATATATCTATAGTGATAGTGATTTGCTTTCAGCACGATCTTGATGAAGTAGCCTGTGAATACTACCACAGATAAAAAATTTCCCAAAATTTAGACTCTAGATTCTATATTAGGCTCTAAATTCAAGAGCGATGGTAACGTCGCGTTAGTTTTTCGGTTACTTGTAACGTGTTCGCTGTCACGTAAGCATCTAATTTAAACCGTTGTAAATATTTCACTCTTTGTGCAAATTATACTCGCCATCATTATTTAAACCTAATTCTCTATTTCTGTGCACTTTATCAGAACCAATTCCAAAACGCGTCCCAAAAAGTTGAAATTTATTTTGAATAAGCAGAAAACCACTTTTGAGTATTAATAGATA
Organism: Drusilla canaliculata; assembly: GCA_027574885.2. NCBI lineage: Eukaryota > Metazoa > Arthropoda > Insecta > Coleoptera > Staphylinidae > Drusilla > Drusilla canaliculata. The sequence goes on along the minus strand of JAODGA020006585.1, from coordinate 33,155 downwards.
TTAATCGCATCTCTGACAATTTAAACTGCAAACGTAAAATTTGTCTTCTTCTCCCTGTGGCTCTATAACCCTTAGTGAGTTTTGGCCTCCTCACTTTCACCCCGACCGACCGGTATTGTTAGGCTTTGTGGCTGTTTATTTTTACGGGAATATTTTGCTCACCCGTCGCACAACTTTTCTCTTTAGTCAGGACTTGGGAAAGTGAGAGGAGTGAGTTCTTAAATTCTCTCGGTCGCAGGATTTAAACCGCGGACCGTGTGCGCCAATTATTAATTGCCCAATAAGCAATATGACCAATAAAAACAGATTGTTTTATTTAGGATAAGAAAACATATTCTCAGGTTAATATTGCAAAAAATTGTCCTCAGCGAAAGTAAGCAAGATATATTTATTTGTAAAATTTACAATGTAATCAAACAAGTAACATTTCAGTACTTTCTCTGCTTACTCGCACAATAATAAACAAACGTTGGACATTATATTAATTTAAAAAATACTAATATATACTAATATATTTTGATAAACATTCTATGAAGGATCATTGATGATATCGCTAATTGATTGTGTCTCCAACCACCTAGTGCAACAAACTTGCGTCTGATCTTGTTGGCAAAATTTCTCAAATAGAAAGTACCTGCTATAGTACTTTCTATTTAAGAAACTCTGCCAGCCACAAAAGCAATGGCAAAATTAATGCAAGGATCGTCAGTTGGCCGCGCACACGCAAATTTCGACAAACACGTACCTACAGAAACGCACAAGCCAAAAGGGAAACATAAAGTGAAAGAATGAATGAGGAGCACGGTCCGTCGAGAAAAAAATCAATGTAAAACAAGGTACACAACGCGCACTCGTAGTGAGTGCTGAATGAGTCAATAGAGCCAACAAGGACCGCCAATCATTCTACATGTAAAGTTTTAGTAACGGTATTTTCCAATGTGCAGTAGTAGTGCGCGCGTATTGTGTGTAGTCGTTTCTGTGTGATGTTTTCTTTTTCTTACCTCTTGGTACTGGTACACCTTCCAAAGTTGCCAGTTTCCTTCCTCCTCGCGGCGTTGTTTTAGCGGTTGACCAGTGAGGTGAACTTTACTGCCGTTTTTTTTTCATTTACTTAAAATTATACCTACTATTATACTTAATACTAAACGATAACGATTTCACTTCAATTAATTATACGTTTTATTAGATAGGCCATTTCGTGAATTATTTTCATTTTGCTTTTAGCGGAAATCATCGCATACCAAAAAAATGAAAATCTTCGTGTCTTCTGCATGTCGAAAATTGAATATGCTCAGCTGCAATAAAGCAAATAGACACAGCGACGCTTTATAGTTAGCCTACATTCGTCGGCATCGCCAAGCAAAGTGAACAAACCGAAGAGTCATGATTGAGTTCGTTCGTTGGTTAAACAAGTTTAATGACGCTGATATTGGGATCAAGAAGCAAGACCCAAAACTCGTCGTACCCCCATTTAGAGGTCGTGTATCTTTATTGACATCGTCGAAGTGCATCCTTACAAGTAACACTAAAAATTTGGTTGTGTTAACGCATGAACTCTTCAAACTAGTTGAGAATATTGTGTTTGTAAAGTATCTGATTAGTTGATAACCGATAATGAAAATAGTCTTTAATCAATCTTTAATCTATAAACACCGCATTAATATTTACGAATAATTTATTAAATAATAAAATGTACTAAAATTGCAACACACATAAATTCATATCAGGAATATTATGCAATTATAAAGACGAATTGTAGTCACTAAAAACACTCTGAGATATGGTACTAAAAGTACAATTGACAGTAGGTAACAATAAATAAAACGTAAACAAACCGTATTCATGCAAAAGACGAGCCGCGTTGCAGACACTGCAAACCGTCATCATCGCCGCCAATGTTGACTTCTTCTACACGTCTTCCAGTTTTTCGTTAGCACCGGAGTTAGGCTCTGCGTCCATGGTGCGCGGTGCGGCGCAAGCGACTCGTTCAGTCAGTCACTCAGTCAGTAGGACTCCTTCGTTGCTTCATGGTTGCTTCGTTCATTCGTCGGTCCGATGCCTTGTTAATTGTACACGCACGCGAGGAGTTCGCCGCTCGTAACATATTTCGCTAAGTGATCGCGATAACTTTACATCTGTTGAAACATAAATTTTGTGATATAGTACCACATATCCAAGAAGTGCCCGTTCATCTATGATATCACCGTGAGAAATATATCAACTATTTAATTTCTTATAATGGGTGTACATCTGTTATATACGCTAAAAGTTGGAGATACTTAAAAACTTTGTCCAGAAGTTATTGAAGAAAACCACAGTAAAACAAGTGCTTTCTATTTTTGCGTTTTCATCGAAACATATCCAGGAAATGAATACTTTTTTGGTTTTCTTCGTAAGTATACATATATTAATTACTTCTTAAATAATTCTATTTATTCAATAGTTAAATACTATTTCCAATTACATTTCTATAAATAAAAAGCGCATCATAGTTTGACTATAATTTTAATTAGTACAGAATAATTCTATTTAAATTAAATTCGCTTCATTCTTACTAAAATATAATACTATAAAAGGAACATTTTACGTGCTCTAATTGTTCTCAACTGCTTAATTCATAACGGAATATTGATGAAATTTTAGATATTGTAGTTTCTGATATTAAGTTACTACTTACTTTGTGTGCTATTTGCTTTCACACTCGTATTTTATTTAAAATCAGGCCATTGTGGAAGTTCAAATTTCAAATTCTTTCAAAAATGCAAATAATGCATGTGTTAGGAATGGCACTCACAAAAGAAATTAAATTATTTCCGTATGAAATGCATGACTTTCTTTGCGTTTTAAAATTTCATTGCATAAACACACAAATGACTTGCAGCAATGTCGAACAAAACACATCAATGATCCACAGCGCGACATATTATTCTTGACGTTAACGATTCGGTTGCTCATATCCAATATTCGTCGTTCAAGGCGCACGAAAGTTTCCCACGACGTTTCCCTACGATCGTGGCGACAAATAAGGTACACGAAGAAAAGGAAGGTGACAGGATGAATGCCCGTACCACAAACGACGCACAAGTATGATAATTATGAAACCGTCGTACATGAATGGATGAACGAGAAAACTAGAGACAAAATGTGAAATAGACGCGCCTATTGGCTACCAGCACGAAAGTTTAATGTCGATATCAAGGTTAAGCGTAGCTTTCACTAAAAATCGGTCTTTAATCGAACCCGAACATTTCTTTCTGGTCGCAGGCGGCAAAATTGTCATCTTCTTAACACATGCGTTCAAAACTTCTTTGCGAAATATTGTGAAATGTTTACAATTAAGTAAGATTAATGGCAAAGATCCCTAGATATATTTTTCGCAAATGCCACAAGCAAATATTGTGTGAGCTGAGTATGCTGATATATCGGCACTCAGTGACGCGTTGTTGCGCATGTGGATTCGATTCTTGGTGCTTCCTCAATTCATGCAGAAGTGCAACTCATGTCTGCGATGCTTCGCGTTGACACACTGACCCGGTTTGGTGCGTTGGCTTCCTTCCATCGCAGTCGCGTGCTTGCTCATTCATTCTTCATTTTCTTGAGACACTCACGCACCTACATATTAGAACAAGCATGTGCCAACCGTATAATAATTACATACGTACACAGCGAAAGACGGTTAAATATTAATTATTTGAATAACGAACAATTTAATTATGTTATTTTTAAAATAAAACTACCACGCCCAATTTAATATTGATCTGTATTATCCATGAACTATTCTGCCGTGTTTAGCAAGAAATACTCAACTAAATTTTCTTAAACTTTTTAAAACAAGCGGATTTCTAATTAGAGAATTTGTCAATATACCAGAAGATGTAGAATGTTTCCAACTTGCGGATAAACAACAAAAAATTATAGTCAAATTTTGTAGATGTTATGTTTGCACCCCATGAAAATGATTATTCTGTAATACATATTAAAAATGGGCAACATTATTCTTTTATAGATTGGATTCTCCGTGGTATCTGTGACAGTCTCGTACGGTTTCGATTCTGGAACTGACCAAGGAGCATGCGGGAAACCAGTGCGCGGCTCTCGGGCAATGAACAAACCACCCTGCGATCTGGCAAAAGAGAGCTACTGCACGTCCGCGGGCAATCAGTATCCCTGGCATGCGGTGCGTCGATTTATCCGAGAAAATCAAGGACTTATGCGCCGCATGTACGGCGACGAGCGTCATCTTGCTGTTTTGAAAGCCGAGCTGCACAATGAAGTCGAAAAAGATTACGATTTTGGCGAAGATTACGAACGACCCACAACATACCGCCAAACGAGCGAAAACGATGACCTCTATCAGAATGGTGACTTCAAGACTCGATACTCTAAACAGGATCACCTTCTCTTCGATGACAACGAGCTCTTTGATGAGGCGCGCTATATTCACCAGCAGGACCGCAAGGAGGAAATTATCCTCAACACAAAGTTCGTCTACAGCCAAGAATCGGGAATGCAAATCAAGCTGAAAGAGGTATTACAGGCACCGAAATTCACTCAAAAACAGCCCAAGGACGATGTCAAGCAAGGAGATGCACCTTTGTTGCATACTACGCCCCATCATGAAGGTGAATACAGTTCTAAAGCCACCGCGGATGTTGCAAATGGCACTAGTGCACTGGACAAGAACCAAACAACTACAGAGCAAGCTCCGATTTCGGAACAAACTCAAGGGTACCAAGAGAAACAGGAAGGGGGATTAGGTGACGCAGTACAGATAATGAACATTGAGGGAATAGGGCTGTTAGAAGATAAAGAGTTCGTAACGACGCCGTCGCCATCAATCACATCGGAAGCAACCAGCACAGAGGGGATAACTGGTATTCGGGAAAGTACAACCTATCAGCAGGAGAAAGGTCATAGAACCAGCTCGTACAAACCGGAAAAGTATGAAACTAGCACAACAAGCCCCGATTATGAAGAAGACACCACCACGCAAGAAACATATGAACAGAGCGAGTCTTCAGACAGCAAACGCCCTGTGGGGGAAATGCTTTTCCAAGATTTCCAAGACAGTAACAGTAAACCACCACACAAGGACTACAATTACAGCAATAATAAACTACGTGGAGTGTAAGTTGATTTACTAATAGAATAATGCTTGAACAATCATAAATTCTCGTTTCAGGAATGCTTGCCCAGTCAAGGAGGAAGTGGTGGCACCCTTTTGGGCAAACAATACACGCGGTGAGGTGCTCGCCCTGCTGAATCTCTACCCTTTCGAACAGTACGTGCACTGGGAGAAGTGTACCTATGAGCACCGACAGATGTATTGCCGCGAAGGATGTCGCTGCGAGCAACAATACCGCCTGCATCGTCTTCTCGCCTACGATCCGAACAACGAGTGCCGCGGTATCTTCTCGGACTGGTTCCGCTTTCCCTCCTGCTGCGTGTGCAAGTGCTATGATATGCCGGCGGAATTTCGCGTTACCTCGCGCAGCCCTCGTTCCCGTAAGGACGCGGAGCGTCGAGAAGAAAAGCCCGAGAGAGAAAAACCTAGCACGTGGTTTGCCAAGAAAAAGTTGAATTTTAAACGCTTCAATTGAACGCGAAAGATTTTAATGTGTCCATTTGATAAAACTTTATATCCATAAGGCTCGTGCTAATTTATTACATGTTTAGTTAGGACGTTCGTCGAGTATGATGCAGTTAGTAGGAATCAGTTTGGAAAAGTTTAAAGCACTTTATAATTATATGCTGACTTGTATTAATTTCCATAGTTTCGATTTTATATAGTTTATTGTATATTATGCCTAGTTGTTATTTGTGCTATTAGAATTTATTTTGTATATTTTTGTTAAAATATTTTATGCATTTAAATAAATTTTACGCCGTTAGACAGTTAAATGTACTCTTCTATTACCATGATAAATTGCACTCACTTTGACTTAATAATATTTTGTCGAAAATCCGTCCCTGATACACCGAATTCTCTTTTCTACACGCATTTGATTTAAGAACGAAATAAATTAAGTGAAGCCTATTTTTTTACACCTTATTCCTTTTTTACACGATTTTTTTGGGAACCTATCTATAACGTAAAAAAGAATTAGATGTACTTTCAATTCGTTTACTATTATTTAAATGTCCACGATCAGTAATTATCAAGAAATTACATTAAAGGGGTCCGTACACGATCAGTAATGTCAATATTTTATAGATTTGACATTAATAATGACCGTGTAGAGTCTAAATATTGAAATGACGTCCATTACGCTATGAGCAAATTTTGCAGGTACTGTCAGTATTACTGATCGTGTACGTATCCCTTAAAGATAATGACATTAAATGCATCATTCCAAATAATGTAATGCCCGTCATTTTTATTTGAAACCTACACGGTCATTATTAATAAAATTCTGATAAATTAATGACATTATTCGTGTAGAGACCCCTATAGATTTAAAAAGGATAAGCAATAATGACATTACTTGCATCTTTGATTGCAATGTAATACACGTCATTCTAAAGAAGTGCGTACACAATCAGTAATAATGTCATTATTTTATAAGAATGACATTATTAATGACCATGTAAGATCTAAAAGTTTGAATAACGTCCATTACGTTAAGTGCGGGTAATGTAATGTCAATAATGCAGGTAATGTCATTATTACTGATCGTGTACGAATCCCTTAACTTTTTAGACACTGCACGGCCGTTACCAATGTTATTCTTACAATATAATAACATTATTACTGATCGTGTAAGAACCCCAGAAGAAAAATTTGTAAAATGTGCATCCACCAATACTTCGTTTGGCGCATGCTTTTTACCTGCGAGCATAAGCATATATGGACATGTAAGTTTGGCTATGTTCGGCAAACTTGACGTTCTTACCATTTTGGCTAGATTAATCTTTGCCTTGAAGTTAAATTGCTATGCAAATAGTATATCAAGTAGCTTAAAATTTAGTCAGTCGGGCGAGAATAGGTTAGTCGTTAAAAACACAGAAACAAAAACCTTGTTGGACGTTTTTTTGCATTGACTTCAAAATATGGACATCCAATCGCCGGAATTGTTAAACACTTGTAGGTAGTGCTGTAAAAAAACTTACTGTAAGGAATTCATGGGTATGTAATTCCATCCAAATTCAATACAATGTTTCTTTCTTTGGAAGATATTATAAAGTGCCCTATCATAATCAATAATATATAAAACATCACTATTATAAATACATAATTTACAATACAATTAACGTAAAATATCGTGATAAATAATTCGTTTTTTTTTCTTCTTCTTTTTTTAAATTACTTACGATATTTTTGCTTCGTTATGTAAATAAATAAAATTGCTGCGTTCCGTTCTGTTTAGTAATGTGGCGGGCTAAACTCACTAAACGAATTATTTATGAGGTAAATAATCACAACCCTCCATTCACCTGACATGTAGCATATAATTTTACACATCAAAGCTTATTAATTCATACAAATAAATGCTGGATTGAGCAAGTTCAGCCCCATAGCCAAATTAATTGATATTTTAATGACATTAAAAAACATGATACAATCACAGAAAGTTAAAATAAAATAAACAGAAACAAAACAACGTAACAATTACATGAATACATATACAAAATAACTTACTATTTTTTTTTGTAAACAATGTGAAAACGACTAATATATTTGATTCTTATTGGTGAATATTACCAATAGTATTACTTAATATTCGATTATTCGTGAGTTTCGTAGAGAAGTGCTTGTTGATTTGCCTTAAAGTATGTCTTGTATATCAAATATAGCTTTCAAGAATATAAGCTGCCGTATCCAAATTCCATTATAAAAGTTCTCAAAATATGTATAAACTTGGATTTAAAATACCATGTCCGTGTCATTTGTTAATAATTGCATAAAATAGCAAATAGCTATACTTACTTATTTCTTAGTTATTGTTATTGTTCTAGTCATACATTATTATTGCTTGGTGTAGATTCATTTTTGGCAATGTCTGTATTATTTGCTTTAGTTCCGCGTAGATAAATAGCGTGTTTACACGGGTACCCACTGACTTTTACTATGAACAGATTCTATGGCTGCTTTCACTTGAGTGCTCATATAAGTAACATTGACACCTGCTGGTATCACAGCTAGAAAAAAAATTAAAGTTCACATATAACACACAAATAAAAATAAGTGCAATTCCCTCACCAGTGATAAGATGTCGATATTCAGCCTCTAGCTTTTGACAATGCTCGTACATTTCCTTGGCGGCTTTCCCTGAGAGCTTATCCAGAGAAAAACGTGTATCTTTAATTTCCTTGATGTGCTTCGTACTCTTGAATTTGATCAACAAGACGATGGGATAAATCTGATGACGATGCAGCTTTTCAACGCACGATATTGGTATGTCGATCATACAATGGTGTTGCTATAAAACCAGTATGGTAAATTACGCCATGAGTTTGATAAGTGAGGTTTGATAAATGTATCAATAAGTTTATGTACGCTATTTTTCCGACAATCATATGCGAAAATTCATTTTTAACTCCAACATAACGTACATTTTCACCATAATAAAAAATAGCTGATTGAGCGTTGACTGAAACGCGCCTCAACGCACGCATGTAGGAATCGATCGCTATCATAATACAACTAGTGGTGAAATGAACTCATAACGTAACTGTTAAACGTTATGGTCATGTAAAGTGGCACGTCATGACTACTTTCGCTTGTGGTCGTGAGAAAATAACCTAGGCTCATTTCCAACATAACAAAATGAGATAACTTACCGAGATACAAACTTGCTTGATCGCCGAGACGGTGGTGCATTCAAAGTAGTTCCCCTTCCGTTTATAGTCCACGACATTATTTCCAGCAATATCTTGTTCCAATTGCGCTTGACTCTGTCGAATATCGATGACGCACTTGCGAAATTTGTCAGGAAAATCGACAACAAGCTTCTCGACAACATACTCAACCAGTGGTCCCAATACTAATACTGGACGAAATTCCGGACCTGACATTTAAAACAGTAATAATTGAAATACTTACTAGTCAGAGAGTATCATTAGAATTAAGAATGCTTACAATCCAATCTTACAACGCGTTGGTAAGAGGAGAGCGACAAGTCCTCATGAGTTCCATTGTCGGAGTACCAGCCGGATGATACGTTGCTAAAAGAGGCCAATTCTTTAGAGTCGCGTGAACCATTTCGCTGATGCTTCTTGCGACGGAAGAAGCTACGACGAGCGGAGGTTGATCCACGTGAATCCAGGTCACCGCTACTACGACGGAGCAGCAGCTGCTCTTCAACCCTACAATAATGTTCTCATTATTCATTCGCCTTACAATCATTTATTTTTCTCGCATACCTCGACCGAAAGTGAGGTATAACTAATTAATAAACTATGCAATAAAGTCTACTTAGTTTAACTAATGACGGTAAACAATGAGGCAAAATAAAGCAATTATCCTCACTAGCAAGAATAAACATAGCTGCGTTGTGGTTTGTCCACTCTCTACGATTTTCACGAACTAATTTCAAACTTTGTTTACCAATGCCGTGCAAATTCTACAATTGACAACGAATGTGCGCAATTCTTAAAATATGACTTGTGTGAAGTGATCTTTCAGACGAGTCAAGCAAAAAAAAACGTTGTACACAACTTTGCCAGTAAACATTTGTGCTTCGCTCCGTGTGGTGGTACTCGCTTCGCTCGTACTTCAAGCGCACATCGCTCGCACAAATCGTTACCTAGCTCGTTGCGTAAAGTACTAGAACACATACTTGTATTTTGAAGGAATAATGCCCCATTGCATTGAAGGTTGTCCTTCACTATCCAATTTCCATGCTAACCAATGTCCGGGATTGCCACGAAACATGGTATTGTCCACGTACAGAATATCATCTTTGTTGAAGTACAATTGATCATTGTCTGTCAGGTCACTGCCACTTCTATCAAAACCACATCGAACGTAAAGAGAATCGCCCGGCTTATCCTTGATTTCATTATATCCTAAAACACATTTATATCTTAGACAATCATTTTGAATTTATTAGCATACGAGTTACTTACGATCAATGCGATAGTGAGCATACACCGATACCTTGTCAGCAGGCTTCGCTAGAATATACGCGGCCTCTTCTGCTGTCACCAGTCTTAAGTCAGATCCGTTATACTCCAAGATTTGATCTCCGGTACGGAGTCCAGCATGTTCGGCAAGGGAATCGCGCTGGACGGAGTGTATGAAAATCCCCACTGCATTGCCGCCCACAAGCGATATGCCCAAATTCGATGTTTTATGAGTCTCAATGTACAAATATCGCGGCTCTTCATCATTGGACGTTGTCGATTTCACTTTACTGCTACGCGATGAACTCTGGCGTTGTTGCGAATCTCTGCCAGTCTGCTGTAGACTACGTTGATTCGTATTGCTACCGCTTAAACTGAGACTTTTTCGATTCTCCTTCGGCGAATTGCATGGCGTCGGCTCCGCACTGCTGCTGCATGAGTTCTCATCCGATCCGGAGCCCTCTTCAATGTCGACATATTTGTCGGGCGAATGCACCAACATGGTGATCGAGTTGCCACACTGTCGCAGCACATTTGCGGCCAAATCGTAGGTGGCATTGCGCATGTTAATCCCGCACACCTCCAGCAACTGATCGCCGATCTGCAAACCCACGCGACTCGCCAGACTGTTCTCATTCACACTGGACACAAAGATGCCACCGCTATCGGGGCAGTTGATCTGAATGCCGAGCGGTTCGTTGGACTTATCAATGTGCACTTTGCGCAGTTCGCCGGAGAGTTGCTTCTGTGACCAACCATACTCGGGCACGTTGCTGCGCTTCGCCCCGTTGCCGGGACTCAGAATCTCGACGTTGAAAATCGGCATCGGACTGCCGCGCTCGGAGGTGCGCTCCGTCGAACCGGTGCTGATTTTACCGGTCGAGTTCTTGGAGTTGACGGACGGATTGCTGGGAATGCGGAAGCGCGGATCTTTGCTCTTGCGCGGAAACGTGCCGACGTCGAAGCCACCGGGCGGGTAATATTCGCGCGAATCGCGTATATCACGATCCAGCTGCGAGTGTTGTGATGCAAGTGTGGATATACCCAACCCATGCCGCTTTTGCTGCAGTTCCACGGACAGACTATGTCCGTGGATATGTGCACCATACACGTCATAGCCGACACTCTCCCTCGAGTGACTGCTGATGTTGCTGTTCGTACTCGCCATATTCAAATGTGGATGCGGATGTGGATGAAACGGATACGGTACACGGGGCGCAAACAGCGGCGACTGCATGCGCGTCTGGTGCACCGACAACGCGATGTCGTGATGTAACAAGCTCTCCGAATCGGAGCTGTATTTCGGCTGTTTGCCCGCGCTGTGCAAGTATTTGATCTGCTGATTAATCTGATGATAATACTTCATCTGATTATCGCTCATTCGCGAGTTAATGTTGCCGCCGGGATTAAAATCCAAGGAGTCATCGCTCTTCATATTGATCGAAAGTCGATTGTGACGCATCTTATCGTATGAGTCATTGCCAAAGCCGCTAATCACGCTCGAGTGTCGATTCTGCGGATGCGCGAGCGGCATCTGACCGTGGCTGGTGGAGTCGTTAGACATGTTGGACATGGTGGACATCGTCGAGCGTGTGCTGTTGATAATCGCACTGTTCGTGTTGCGCAGTTGTGGAGTGTTGCCAACGCCGACGGAGTTGTCAAACAAGTACTCCTCCGGATCCGGATTGCTGATGAGTATGGACAGCGGCGGGCGCTGCTTAGGTCGGCTGATAATTGTGCCCACGTTCGGCGCTGTGCTGAGAATGGTGGCCCTTGTCTTCGGCCACGTCCCGCCGTTCTTCTCATGCAACGAGCTATCTTTGCTGTGGCGCTTCGTGCGCTTGAACGTCGACGTGTTATTCGACTGGCCGTGATGATCGAGCATGCTGTCCAAGTCGGCGATCACTTGCTCATGCTCGTAGTTGCCGCCGTTGAAGGTCACATCCATCGAATCCATTGCGCTCACCGGCGACGTGCACTTCTTCTCCTCGGGCGTGCGATTGCGATCCTTCGAATGGCGCCGCCCGCGCACCAGATCGAATTTATCGCGCAGCCACGCGTGACTCTTCTCCTGCGCGGATTTCGCTCGCGTATGATCCACATTGAGTCGACTTGATGCATTGCACGTGTGTCCGCCGCTGGAGTTCGACGATGGATACGAGCTGGGCTGCGTGTAGGAGTGCAGGTCGTCCGTCTGCGAGCTGCGGTTCTCCTTCTTGTAGCGCTGCACCGGAATGAAAACGTTCGTACTCTCCGGATCAAGGTACGACATCTTCAGCGTGGTGATTGTAATCGAGTCATTCCGATCACTGAGAATGCGCATCGCATCGTGAATTGCATCGCATCCATCCATCGACTTGTTGTTCACGCGCAAAACGCGATCCCCCACAACCAGACTGGTATCCTTGCCGGCCAAGCCACCATCGCTGATTTTACTTATATAAACACCCGACTCAAGCATAATTCCGTGATTGACGCCCGATTGCAACTTGGCAGTGTGCACCCAACGCGCGACTTTCGCTGGCAGTTTCGAGTGCATGTGATTATCAGGCGTTAGTGGCGTATTGGGCGACGTGGGTAATGATGAATTATTACTCGTTACACCCGACCAATTATTCCTACGCCGTCGTCGTACCAGCAGATGTACAATCGGCGCACTCGATCGTATCGTATCCATTACGATGCGCTTCGTAACATTGGTGCAATCTAAATTATTGACGCGTAAAATACAGTCATTAACACGCAGTTTGCCATCGGCCACCGTACCCTTCGTCACGTCAGTCACGTACACATCGTTATTCGGATATTGAGCATCCCCGATACCTCCACCCAGGTCAAACCCAATGTTCTTCTCACTGGACACTCCCGTGAGGTCGATTTCCAGCGGCTCCGTCTCCCACTCCTGCATATCGCTGTCGATTGCACTATCGTGCGAGTGATTGTGCGTGAGGAAGCCCTGATTCAGATTCGACTCCTTCTCCATGTGCACCTCCAGCGTCTCTTTGAGCGTCTTCACCTGCTTGAGCAGCTCGTTGCGCTGCTTCTTGATCGCATCCGACTCGCGCAGCGATTCGGCGAGCTCGGAGACGGCGCGATCGCGCTCCTTGCGCATTTTATCGCACAGCGTGCGAATGCTTTCGCGCTCGAGGACGATCTTGTCGCGCTCGGAGAACGCCCAATCGCGACGGCCCTTGCTCACCTCCGCCTCCTGCAGCGCCTCCGTGAGCTCCAGCTGCGTCTTGTCCAAACTCTTGCGCAGACTCTCCAGCTCCTGGTTGGCCTGATCCAGATTGTCCAGGCGCTGGCGCTGCGAGAAGCTGGTGACTTGAATCTCCTTACGCGTGGAGTTCTCGCCCTGCGCGTTATTGCTATTGAGCGGCGACTTCAGCACATTGTCTTCCTTCGTGGTATACTCGCCAAACTTCTCGCGAAGGTCGTTGCACTCCTTGAGCGCTTTATCACGATCGTGTAACGCCGACGCAATCTCACGTCGTAGCGACTCGAGTTGATAATTGAGGTTTTGCTTCTCTTCGAGAAGATCTTTATTGTCCGATTCCAGCAGTTTATTTTTGCGCTTAGCTTGCGACAGGTCATCCGAAAGACGTTCCATTTCTTTATGAACTGTGTCCCTAAAATATTACGATATAAAACCACGTTTTCAACATATAAAATAATCAATTCATTACAAAACAAAAACTTTGCATAAAAGTGTTAAAACCAGTTGCATAATGTATGGCATGCATTATTATATTCCATAACATAAATTTCATATAAAATATGCAATCAAAATTGCATCATTAATAGCAAATATGCATTAATTATATTCAGTTCTTCTATGACATCATTCTTCTTGTATTTGGCACCTTCTCAAAATCTTTTAATTACCAAATATCAGTAGCATTATTAATGTTCAATTATAGTAAAGTGATGAATGAAATAAGCAATATAACAAAAAAAACAACAAAGTTTCCCTAAAATTAAGTTAAAACATTGATAGGTAGATTACCTCTCTGACATAATCAAATTGTATTCAGTCATTGTCGCATTTCGCTCCTCTGTGAGTCGCTGAACCTCTTTATTGGCCTTCTGACGGTACGCCATCGCCTGCTTGACTTCTTTCACAGCTTCATCATATTTCTGCTGAGAGATTTGCAAAGCCTCACGGAATTTGTTGCAATCGCGTATTAGTTTATCCATTTGACTATAGGCTTTCGTTATTTGCTGTTTCAAGCTCGATATTTCACGCAACTAAAAATAGAGTCATATTTATATAACAAAACCATCATTGTATAAGTTGTAAACTAACAATTAACTGATGTTAAGAGGCAAGACTAGCAAAATTTGCTAATGCACAACAAGTTTTGGATATTACATGAGAAATAATGAACTTTATCTTTCATTATTTCTCAAGTAATATCCAAAACTTGTCGCATATAAAAGCGGACCTAGCCAGTCAGAAAATGTTGCTAGTCTTGTCTCTTAATTGCAATATATAAACAATCAATAGTATACTCACCGAGTTATTCCTTTCTTGACTGACTTCATCATACTGTTTACTCATTCTCTTGGTCTCATCCTGGGCCATCTCCAACTTATGCATGGTTTGCGCATGCGACTCATCCAGTTCTTCATAGCACTTTCGCAGTTGATCGAAATCAATCACCTGGCCCGAATCCATTTTCGCATGATGTCGGTAGTAGTCCAGCTCCTTCATGGCATGCGTGAGTCTCGCGCGCAGCGTGATCGACTCCGAGTTGGCCTTGTCCAACTGCTGCTTCAAGGCCTCGTTCTCACGGTCGCGAGACGAGCCCGAATTCAGCGAGTAATTGCGCGACAGTGTGCCTGAGGAATAATTATTGAGTATTGCCCTAGAACGGTCGGAATAACAAACTTACTGTTACTGGGTGCGATATCGTTGTTCGCTGCCATTGTTCAACTGCAGATGATACAAGTGTGCGGGGAAATCAACGGCGGCGGCGCATAGACAAAAAAGAGAAAGTCGTTTCATAACAATGTACAAATCTCAACTATCGCAAAACAATGCCGCGCACCACTGACATATGCTCGCGGCAGCGCGCCGTCACGCCAATTATGCGTTGCACACCGCACGGCGCCGATGCACCTGTTTCTGCATCTGGTATATCAGCCGCAACAATGCGCGCGCGAGGTAAATAAATAAACACCGCCGATTGCGATTTGCTTATGCGAGTCGTCCGCCGCCTGCGGTTACCATAGATACTGCTTGCTGATAGCGCAGAGGAGGCTGGCCACCGCTGCGGTCGCCACGGCTACGGCGCCCACTGGTGCACACACATACACACACACACACCCGGGTACTCACAGTTTCGATGAGGGCGGTGATGAGTCACATCTGAGCGATAACGGCAGCGAATTAACATACGGCGCCCCCGGGTCGTCAGAATGACCAAACGCGGATGATGTTTCTACGAATACATGTCGGCCACCATGTTAATTCATTGACTTTCCGACGACTCGCTCCCGACCAGTAGCGCCAGCAGCGCACACTGGCGACCGTAGATAAACACTATAAAACGACAACTGGTGTAACACCAGTGGTGTTGCGGCGGTGGTGGTCGTCCATATCGCCCGAAATCATAGATTATGTCCGAAATCAAATATATTATACCGAAATAGTCCACTTTGACAGTATGACAGTAACCCGTTGTAATTTCACCTTTTTCATGAGTGCTGAACGCACAAGGAGCATAACCTACGCTTTTAACATAGATTTGGATATATGGGTGCGTTCCACTTACAACAAAAACACTCACAATCGCCGTTATTTTCATTCCACAATCTATTTTTAAACTTCATATCAGTAGCATTGTTAATTTATTTGCAATGTCTCTCTTGTCAATTAATGTTAATTACAATAAAATAATTCGAAAACCATAACTGTTAATTATACAATTTATTCTTGTTAAGTATATAAAATTAAAGTTTTTCAGCTCTTAAACATAATTGTAAACACTTTAAAACTTTAGGCGATTTTCGGAACGCACCCAATAATGTAACAAATGTCAAATTTTTTATTTTATGTAAAAAAACTAAATAAACTTATAAACAAGATTAAACTGTTTTATTTGTAGGCACTCGCATTTATTGCTACAAATTTTTGTATTTTATATTAATAAAAAGAAGAGAGATGCAAGAAAACAGATTGAATTGTGGTTGTTTTGCTTGTGCAAAATCAACAGGTATTTCATGGGTGCGTTCCACTTACCTAAACAACACTTATGCTCACAACCGCTTTTTTCTTGTTCCACTTGCTTGCGGGCGTTCCAATTATGAACCCTACAGATTGAACGTGCGTTTTGGGCGGCGTGAGTGTTTAGTGGAACGCACCTGTAGTACCCGCTGCATCGTTCATAGACGAATAATTCACACATGTTGCTTCAATTAGTACAAAAACCTACCGCAAACGTGGTAATTGCGCTGTTATCCATACAATAACAAATACTATTTTTGT
This sequence comes from Drusilla canaliculata, assembly GCA_027574885.2. NCBI lineage: Eukaryota > Metazoa > Arthropoda > Insecta > Coleoptera > Staphylinidae > Drusilla > Drusilla canaliculata. Next base: position 16,600 of record JAODGA020006585.1, on the reverse strand, counting down.
ACTTTTTAAATATTAGTCATTATCAGAAATAAACAGTTAACTTTTGTACATTTATCAAAATAAAAATATTATTATTTTAAGTATTTCAAAAAGAGAATGTCCATAATTATACGAAATATTAGTTTCTGCCCCTTCGACATAGAGCGCTGCAATCGCTAGACAATCCATTAAGAACTGGCCTGGTGACCCTGCTAACTGTTGCTGTCTCTCTTCGTTGCCTCGGCGTACTCATTTTTAGTGGTATTGTTGTTCTGTGCATTTCTGTGTTGTGTTGACATTTCGTTATCCACCGCGGCCGAAAGTTTTGTTTGATTTAATGCGACATTACCCCGTGCGGCGCGTCGTTAGCCCCCAATAAAGCAGCAAGACACGCAAGGTGAGTTAACTAATGTCCGCGCTCTGCGCTTCGGGTGTCCGACGGAGCCAGTGTTTGTTTTCGCCGCGGTATCCGGTCGTTGTTGAGCGGGCGCGCTTGCCGTAACAATACGACGGTTTTGCATACGTATTCGCCGAGACAGTCGCATGACTAATTCGCCTTCCAGGTGCTTGATCGGGTGCGCCGAACGCGAGGATGCCGACGCCGCTAGCGCACATGGAGCAGAACAGCAACGAGATCAAGGCGAAGATTGCCTACAACGGCGAGATCCTCATCATCTACATCGATCACAACATCACATTGGAGCAGCTATGCTCGGAGATGCGGCAGATCTGCCGGTTCGGCATCGACCAGGTGTTTACGATGAAGTGGGTGGACGAGGAGGGCGATCCGTGTACGATTTCCACGCAAATCGAGCTGCGGGAAGCCATACGACTCTACGAGATCAACAGGGATTCGGAGCTGACCATACATGGTGAGTGATGGTTTTTGGTTTCTAATTTGCTTCTTCTATTGGACACTTGCACTTGTGTATTCTCAGAATGTGATGCTAAATGAATTGGTTGGGCTTGTGTCGCTTAATGTGGAGGCGATTTGCGTTTGTTGGCGGTGGACGTTGAGGGCACCCTCTGTGCATCAATGCGCTTACTGATTTGTGGGGTTAAGTGTGTTGCTATGGAGGCGGCGGATTTGTTTATATTGCGACCCCGCCGACGGCTCCCTCTGGGCGTTCTACTGGCGGCTATCGATTTTCGCACAACGGGCCCCCGGAACGTCGGTGGCGGTAGTGTGTCGTGCGAACCGTCGGGGCGTTGCGACGCTGACAACCAAAGCGCAGCCCGAGCACTCGTACGTCGCGAGCACGTACCCCCCTTGTACCGAGACAATCACGTAACCGGCTTCCATATACCCCGCGAGAGTGCAATCCGGCTCGTCGGCGTCGGGGCGCCGCGCAAGAGAATTTCTATGGTTTCGTATCGCTTGTACCGGTTGACAACGCCTACCATCCGCGTCGAAATCATGTCGAATTGATTCCCGTACACTGGCGACTTTTCCTTCCCTCCCTCTAACCACCAAACAGTCCCACTTGCTTCCTTCGGCGCATATTTACTCCGGCTCTTCCGCACCCTCCGCAATCCGCTAATTGCACCCACCCCTCACGACTACGCGTTTGCGGTAAGTTGCACTTCGAAGTTACCCAAAACAATCGTTATGGCCTGGGGATACTGGAGCGCCACCACGCTGGGCGATCGCGGACGGTCGCCGCGTCGCAACCAGCAGAACGGCAACGCCACGCAGCCCCAAGGTAGCGGTGGTGGCGGCGGCGGCAACGAGCGCGGTGTCGCATCCGCCGAGCGCACCGAACGCCCCGAAAGACATGCGGCCAGCCACAGCAGCAACTCCAGCAATGGTTCCAGTGCCTCGACCAGCGCGGCGCTCTTGGAGGAACTCCAATCGCAGCAGCAACAGCAGCCGCAGCCGCATCATCCGCACCATCAGCCGATGCCGATGCACGTGCAGCCGGGGCCGGTGATGACGCCGCACCATCAGCAGAGCGCGCACGCGCTCCACCAGCACCACCCGCAGGCGGCGTACGCGCCCCCCGGCGGCGGTGGTCACCATGCGCCGCTACCGATGACGCCCTACCACCACCATCACGACACCACGTCCGGCTCCGAGTTCGACCTGGAGCCGAACCTCTCGCGCCGGCCGTCGCTGGACCTCAGCATCGGCGGGCCGCAGGGCGCCGGCCTCGCCGGCATCATCTGCTCGGCGCACGGCTCCAGCTCGCGCACGGGTACGTTGTCGGCGGGTAACACGCTGACGCGCGCCGGCAGCCGCCACACGGCCGTCAGCAGTGTCGATTACGCTGTGCCACATCATTTGCATCAACATCATCTGCATCACGCCGCTTACGTTGAATATCATCATCAGACGCAACTGAGCTTTTCTGACGATGATAGTAGCTCGGAGCCAGGCTATGCCACAGGTAAATGGCATGTGTTCCAATTTGCTTTGCGCAACTGTTTGGTTCTCTTTTTGCATTTGATTCCAATAATCGCCTGTCTGTGAAATGACAACCATAGCGTCGAATAATATTTCACAAACATTGTCGCGACAAATCTGCAATGGCTCCGCATTTTCAATGTCCTTTTCCGTCGTTGGTTTGTTTTTAGACTAATCGTCAACGTTATCAGTTTTGTGCAATTCATGCCCGAGCGTAATTATTGCATGTCCGTATGTATGTCGGGGTTTATTTATAGCATTTCGCCTGCAGTGTGACATTAATTTATTAAAGCGCATATTAAGTAGGCAGCGGATTTGAGAATGTTGCTTGCTTGCGTTTGAAGTAACCCCCTTATGTCGTATCGACATGTGTTCTATTTCCACCCTCGTTGACATTTCTTGCGCGCAGATCGTATTAAGATTCCTTTATGAAATTGCGCTCAAACCGATGAAGTTTTTTTGTTATTACATGATACACTGAGTGTTCATTTACACTCCTTTGATAAGGCCATTTATAAATTATGAATGATAAAACTGCGACCAATTGTCGCAGAGTTTATAAACATGGCCAAAGTCATAAATTATGTATGGTTTTATTACTGTCCTGTGAGTAAGACCATTCATTTAAATTGCATTTTGATTATTAATTTTTTACTGCTTTCCAACGAAGGCATCAATTCAGTTATTCGCGTTCGTTCTATTTTATTTGAGCACTGCGCCATTTTGATTCATTACAGTGCATTTAGGTATTCGAAAAGCGCAGCGGCGAAATGTAAGTCGGAAAGTGTCGCAATATGTCGAAAAAATCGCGTGCGGCGAGCAAATTAATCTATTAAACGCGCCCTTCTTTACGCGGCATGCCTGTTCGTCTCGCAATTAGCCATTTCTTGGACGAATGCATACAAAACATCGTTCGCCTGAAAACCTGAATTGAGCAACAGCGACGTGCCTGCAGAGAGTTCGCAAATTTTCTGCGCCTCTTAACCCGCAGAAAAACAGCTTAAATACGTTTAGCATGAATTTGTTAAGTCTAAACAAACGGTTCGTGTTTCTGCAACGAAACACTATCGCCACCAAGTTAAAAACACTGTCGTGCGAAGATAGGGAACCCAGATTATCGGAAAACTTGTTCTACTTTCGTTCCCGTTATTATAACTTTTATATTCCCGAGGAAGTTTTTATTTATTTCGTTTTCTATCGATTGCTACAAAAATTACAAAGCTACTTGTCTCTTATTGTAGCAAGCGCACATAGGACAGTAAGAAACATGTGGTTTACGGTGACAAAACTATGTCCGTACGTTTGCATCCGTCTAAACTGCATTATTTAGCACTAGTTTTTGGATTTGGGGCAAGCGTGGCGCGAATTTAATATTAATTTTTGACCTGTCCGCTCCGACAAGCTTTGGAAAAACTAGCATCGCCCGTGATGTACAGTTTCATAGCATGACGCAAATTTTTTTTGTCCTAAATCATGAAACACTCTCGGCTGTGTAGGAACGGCTTATAACAAAAGTAGGCACTTTTCCTTGGATTTGCCTTTACATGTTCAAGTTTTTAAATTCTCGCATTGTCTACATTGGGCATTTACGTTTTGTCGGCTTCTTGTTCCAATGTAACGTGTCATGCGGAACAACGGCGTCCCGTGCCCATTTTAGCAGATCCGGAAATGGAACCCAGGACCACTCGCATTGAATATGCCACTGTGCCACGGAGGTGGTACTTCCGGTTTAATTCAATTTTTTGTGTTACCGATTCACATTAGGTAGAATACGTGTTAGTGAGTGTCCCAGGAAGGAGTCGCACTGCACACGTGCAATGCGAACCACCGAGGGAATGAAATTAGTATATTACATAACGAGCTTTATAAGTGATGTTTATCGCACGAGGAAGAAGTAGTTTACGAACGCTATATTTCCCACAACGATATGCGAAAATTCATTTTAATTGCATGATGACGGAAATTTTCATTATAATAAAAACAGCTGATTGTGCGTTGTCAGCGCACTTCGATGCACGCATGCACTGCGCGTGCACAGAAGGCGATAGATATCTCATATCGTAACAAGTTTTTATATGAAACTCAAAGTAACTCTTGACGGTATTTTCAGGTTTCCGTGTACGTAAAATTGCACGTTATGACTACTTTTGCATGTAGTCGTGGGAAAAGGAAGATTCCGTTCGCACTTTCGCTCGCTGTAGCGCAAGAGGATCGCGTTACATGAGTGCAGTGTGATTTCATCCTGGGACACTTATTTAGTTGGTCTAATGGTCATTCGATTCCAATTCACGTTGCGTGATATCTAGATGATATATAGATATGTAGAGGGAAGAGGTCAGATTAGAGTTTTTTTGTTTGTTTGAAAATGTGCTAACAAGTTAACAAAATAAGCCGGCACTGAAGAAATTGAGGTTGTAAAGTATCTTTATAATTAATTATGAAAATTGTTCTTATCAATTATCACGTTTGTATTATCTTGTCTAAACTTGCGAACAAAAATCAAGCTTTATTAATTAATTATAAAGCCTCGGGCGATACTAATGCTGCAAGTTGCAAGAAATGGCGTGTGACTATAGACGAAGCGACGTTAAGTAAACTGAAAAGTAGATTACTTAAAAACAAACTAATACAAATTAAATATGAGTAACAGTAACTGCACGTCTACTGACTAACTGGCATCGTGTAAACCATACTTTACATAAAAACTGCTTGTTTCTACTTTTCACTGTCGTTGGTATATAAGTAATGTTTTTTTTTTGTCCAGCTAGTGTCGAAACCCAGCTGACAGTGTAATCTGGTTGTTGAATGTCTTTGCTTCTGTAAATAACGAAATGCACGGCCCCATCCGCGTTCGATGCGCGCCGCTCGCGCGATAAGCGCACAATAAGTTGCAAGCAAGATAAATGTGTATCGCGGCGCGCTATCTCAGCGTACATACAACCGACCCCGGCGCCGGCCGTCGTGCGTACGTATATTCGAAATTTGGTCGCATGTTTGCGCGTGTGGCTTTTCCCCCGAGAGACGTGTGCGAGCGTCGTGCACAAAAACGCTCAACGCACCCACGAGACGCAACACACGCGTGCGACAACACCATACCAAACAGCGCTGGTTGAGACACTGCAGGCGCGTATATTAATATTGCTATTAATAACGCCGCAAGGTGAGACACGCTCTCGGCGGTGATTATCGCCGATCGCGATTTGACAAGCAGGCGCCGTTATCGCGGCTCGCAATCGGTAATCAGCGCAAAAGCGGCGAGAGAGTGCCCCGGGGGGGAGGTTGTAGCGTTTATTGCGCGAGTTGTCCCCCGGTGGCCGGATTGTTTGGGTGCGTGTGCAGCTTTCACTGGCGATTGCGTTTGGGGGCAATTAGGCCTTAATTGGGCAGTACGCGGGGTGTAATTCGACGTGGATTGCGGTAGTCGCATTGCGAGCGAGTGGCGTTTTCTGATACTCGGTGAATGACTTACACGGCGCGCTTCTCCAATTCGCGATAAGCGCCATGTCGGTGTGGAACGATCTGTGGCAGTACTCTTGGGTGCAGTCCAATGCGTTCAATTATGATCTATCTGGATTAGTTATGGGCGCATCAACACACGCAGGTATAATCTGAAACCACGTTCAGTTTTTCCCCGCGTTTGACCTGCGACAGCTGGTGATCACTATCAGTAATCGATATTGCTCATTTTGTGAAAGAGAAACAACAATGCATGTGCGCGTACCATTGATATTCCGATACATATTTGCAGTGATTCACGTCGAATTGCCAATTGTTGGCGATGTTTAATTTTTTATTCACAATGTAATGCATGCCCAAGCAGTTGTATATTTTTCAACGGGTTGCCCACAAATATATTATTTGCCAAATTTATCACTTAAACAAGCAGTTTGTTTGTTTCACGTTTGTGATAATTCGAACGCTGATAGGGATAGTCGTTTTAATGCTCGACTGGAAACGATCTGGTTGATATTCTGAGTTATTGAGTTACTAAACTATGAGTTATAATAGAAATTATCTTGAACAAATGACTTTTATGCCTGTATACAATTACTGCCAATGTGTTTGAAAGTATGGAGCAGATATTTCACTCCTGACGTTTGTTAATGCACAACTCGTTGTGTCCGAAGAGTGTAATGCTATAATAAAGAGTGTTTTTGTTTTTGTTTGCAGTGTTTCCCAACGCTCCGTCTCAACCTGGTATGCCGTGCCAAGGAGAGGACCGTAAGTACTATTCTTATATGACCCAGTATAGGGAATATAAATATTTTTCCGGCATTGGGTTTTTGAATCTAAGCCCGAACCTGGAATATCTCGAAGCGCCAAGAAATCTAATAAAAAGCACAATAAGTATTAACGGTCGTATTGTGATATCGTTGAAATAGCGTCCTAGTCCAAGCGCAGACCTTGACGCAAATAAATCCACTCTGCGCCATAGTTTTATTCTAAACGTAATTCTTTAGGCAGTACTCTCTACAATGCTGTACTATTCTCTTGTGCTATAGTATCGAAAGCACGATGTTTTGCGGATTAATAAAATATGCTATCACTAACGATTCAATCTATATTTTGTTTTGATTGGGCCTCAAATAGGTGTTAGTAAGATTAATTTTACTATATTAATCTATGTATTGGAATATAATATTAAGACTCCATTTTTGTTTACGAAAGGCACATTATCTATGTTTACACGAGCGCAGTCTTAACTTTGATATCTCAAAAATTATTTTGAGCTACAGCCTTTTAAACAGTTGTCGCGCAACACATGTGAATGAATAATTTGATTTTTATACGTTTTTCTCTAAATTACATTTGTCAAATTTGCTGCATTTGACTTGTTTGTTCATATTTTGTAGTTATTCGATTATATGAACAATTTTATGTTATCATGTTAAAATTCATTAATTATTTAGCAACATTTTTGTGCAACATGCCATTTGGGTAATATATTATTTTATTTTATAGTCGTATATAGTTTCGCATGCAATGTTTTCTAGTTTAATAAACAGTTTAAATTAGTTTTTTGTTTTTAATACTGTGCCTCCACTGCGGCAGTGGAGGAACTTTATTTTGTTGGTGAATAGCTTGGAAGGTAGCGAATAACTTCAAAATTATTTATTTTTATTTAACAAATTTACTATGTATTCTATGATTACAACAAATACATCAACGAAAATATTTGATTACGAATATCACAAGAATCGGCGCATTTTTTAGGCCGTCTTGGGGAGTTAAATTAAAAATAACAAAATTTTAATAAGAAATACATACGATATTTTTGAGGAAAATTGAGGGTGACAAATATCAGAATGAAAGAGAAACTCCTTTTCATCTCACATTCTTTGATTATTTGATCAATTCTTGCTTTATAATAGTCTATGTTAGCCACAATAGATATATATCTACCTTGCAGCTTTATTTGTTATAAAACTTTTTATCTCTACGAATCTACGATAAATGATTCAAACAAAAAATAAAAGCAACTTTGCTGATAAAGGGAATTGGAAAATAACATTACTAATACGGAAAATCAGGAGTTCTTACTTTATATTGGGATTAACAGTCCAAATATACGATTATGTTCAAAAATTTATCAAATTAATCAAAATAGCGCACAGTGCATGACTGTAGATGTTAAACAGGTGATGAGATTCTGTTAATTGCAGTAGTGATGTGATATACAATATGATTTATTTAGTTTTGCTTGTCTTTAGGTTTATATGATTATTTTTAATGAGAAACTTGCAAAAGCAATGCAATAATCACCATTATTTGTCTCATAGAAAAGATCAAAGTGTTCTTTATCTTAGTTTTGTTAGTAGTGTCTGTTTGCGCCCTTGTTAAATTGAAGTGTTACATAAATGTTTACGTTTCTTTCTTGTTCAACGAAATAGACATTTATTCGCAATCAATATAGAATACATTCAGATACAATTATTTATTTCATAAACTTATTAAAGATATGCTCATTTAATGAAAGTTGATATTTGCTTAATATAGGCCATGAACTATAACTTCCCTGGACAAATGGAAATTCCGACATTTTCTAAATCGCAGGTGATAGTTTCTTCGTTTGTGTGGTCAACAAGGCATTGTTGATGTGCACGCTAGAGAACTGATAATAACCTGATAGGATGTTTTGCAGTTTTGTAAACGGATACAGTTTTTGTACGTCGTATGCATATCGTGATTTGACCATGCTGCAAAATATCCAGCTCTACGATTTTTGCTTTACGCATACATGAAAGTATTTTACTTGCTTAATTTGGTTAATACTATTATTCGCATATAATTTTCTATTTTTAACGGTTGCGTTTATATATCTGTACGGCAAGTGATGTAAGATATCAAAAATGACTTCTCCTATAATTAAAGTTAATTAATTGTGTGGAAATGAGTGATATTAAGTTTGCTTTGAGTGGATTTGTTGCCAAACTACTAGGTAGTTAGTGTGTTGATTTAGCAATTAAATAGACAAGTTTGTGACAGCTGAATAATCCAAAAACAATTGGAATAACAACGTGTTTGCAGACGGAGTTGTTTATAATTGATATTTTCGTTTTAGGCAGCATATATCGGCGTGGCGCTCGACGTTGGAGGAAATTATACCGAGTAAATGGCCATATTTTCCAGGCAAAACGCTTTAACAGGGTGAGAGATATTTTACATGGACATTATCGTGATTTGTTTGCTAAAACGTAAGTTTGACGAGTTTTAATTCTATTGTTGGGTTCTTACAGAGAGCATTCTGTGCATTCTGCCATGATCGAATTTGGGGCCTTGGTCGGCAGGGTTTCAAGTGCATTCAATGCAAACTGCTGGTGCACAAGAAGTGCCACAAAACCGTGCAGAAGCCATGCACCAACGAGCTGGTGGAGCCGGTGGCGCGTGACGGCCACCACAATGGCGAGAACATTCTGCAGCAGATCCAACACCAGCAGATGCCTCCGGAAGCCGCCAATCAGGAGCTGGTCAGCGACTACATGCCGGACATCTCTGGCGATTCGGTGCCGGTGGAGGACCCCGCGTCGGACGATCTCGAACCCGGCTCACAACGACAGTATTCGCTCAAGGACTTTGAGCTGATTCGTGTGATTGGACGCGGCAGCTACGCCAAGGTGCTGATGGTGGAGCTGCGCAAGACGCGCCGCATCTACGCCATGAAGGTGATCAAGAAGGCGCTCGTCACTGATGACGAGGATATTGACTGGGTGCAAACCGAAAAGCACGTGTTCGAGACGGCGTCCAACCATCCGTTTCTGGTCGGCTTACATTCGTGCTTCCAAACGCCCTCGCGGCTTTTCTTCGTCATCGAGTTTGTGCGCGGTGGCGATTTGATGTTCCACATGCAGCGGCAGCGCCGTCTGCCCGAGGAGCATGCTCGTTTCTACGCGGCCGAGATCTCGCTGGCGCTCAACTTCCTCCACAGTAAGGGCATCATTTACAGAGATCTAAAGTTGGATAATGTGCTGCTCGACCACGAGGGCCACATCAAGCTGACGGATTACGGCATGTGCAAGGAGGGCATCCGGTCGGGTGATACCACCTCGACATTCTGCGGCACGCCTAATTACATTGCGCCCGAGATTCTGCGCGGCGAAGATTACGGCTTCTCGGTGGATTGGTGGGCGCTGGGCGTCCTCCTCTACGAGATGCTTGCCGGCCGCTCACCGTTCGACATTGCCGGCGCTTCGGAGAACCCCGACCAGAACACCGAGGACTATCTCTTCCAAGTGATTCTTGAGAAAACCATTCGTATTCCGCGATCGCTGAGCGTGAAGGCAGCAAACGTACTCAAGGGTTTCCTAAATAAAAACCCCGCTGACCGCTTGGGCTGCCATAGTGCAGACTCATTTGCCGAGATACAAGGACATCAATTTTTCAAGAGCATCGATTGGGAACTGGTAGGTTTTATTCTGCAAAAATTTATCTTTGAATTTGATTGATAATACAAAATTGTGCGGTACAGATTCTTGTGGAATATTCAAGTGTTACAAGTTCAGTTTTAATATGCTACATTCGTTTTCCTAGTTGTACACGCGACAAGTAGCCGTGCCATTCGAGCCGCAAACACAGAACGTGATCGAGAATTTTGACGAGCAGTTTACCCTCGAACCGGCGATTTTAACAGCAGACAACAAGTATTTTTTGTTGGTTTACTTACGGTAGCATTAAGTAAAATCCCTCGACTTATGTGCTACACATCTATTGATTACGCTACGTTAAAGCAGACTTTAGCAAAGCTGTAATTTGTTCAGATTTTTTTTGGCGTAGTTAGCTAGTAATGTATTTGTGTTGTATTGTATTTAAGTTGGAGCAGAAGCAAGTTCCGCCGCCTTACAAGCCACGGTTAGATTCCGATCGCGACCTGGCCAACTTCCCGCCTGAATTCACCGACGAACCCGTACATTTGACTCCTGATGATGCGTATGTTGATTTAATTATATTTCAAGTAGTTAGCAAATTTGCGTTTGGAAATGTTTCATTTCATTCAAGTGTACTACTGATTTGTGTGTTTATAGGCGTATTATCGAAAAGATCGATCAATCGGAGTTTGAGGGTTTCGAGTACGTGAACCCGTTGTTAATGTCTTTGGAGGATTGTGTGTGACCCGATCTGCCGCCGCCTCCACAGTGCCGTCTACATCCCAATAACAACTCGTACACTTTCGACCTGGATCACCTGAACCTGACGCACCTTAAGCATCTGAAGCTGCACACCACGTACTTGTCGTCGCTGCCGATGCATCCCCTGCCGCCGTTACCTCCCCTACCGCCGCCGCCCAGCCGCTATCCGCCGCCACTCTTCCCGCCGCCACCGCCACCGCTGGATGTCGACTACTACGAATACTACGATCTGCCTGTTGGGCACGATGGTGGTGGTGGTGGTGGTGGTGTTGGGAGTGTTGGGGGTGATGCTATAGCCGGTGCGCAGGCGACGCCTGCTGCCGCGGAGAGCGCCGTCGGCGGCGGCGAGTGCAGCGGCCTTAACGGCGGCGATCAACGGCTAGAAGCAATGCGCCCTTCCAAGTCTATTCTGCAGAATATTTTTTGCTTGCCGCTCAACTAGTAGGCGCGCGCACGCGAGAATCGTCTTCCCCCAGCAGTGACGCATCGACAACAGAATAGGCATAGAAATTTTTTTCGAAAATCAGGCGATCGAGCATAATGTGATTCTCTAAAGAATGGTTAACGGCACGCTTCCTCGATATATGAGGTCACATTCAGTTAATGGCAATACAGAGATGGCAAAACAGCCATGCTCATAAATTATGCACACTATAACTATAAACTTTCAAATAACATCTGTATTATCAAATCGGGGTCACTTCGATTGGAAATGTAATGTGCAAACAATGAGGCAGCATTTAGAAGATGAAATTAACAATTCAACGGCACTGATAAATAAATTAGCAAGGAAAAAAATATATAATTACTATACATATACATATTGATTATATTATTATAAGAAATTGAAAAAGAAAAATCAACCTAAGTAATGATGATTATGGAATTTGTAATGTTAGATGATGGTTATTTATTGATTGCAGTCAAATCAATTGCGAGAGGGATAAAGCTGATTCATTGATAATCAGACACTGTTTTTTAAGATTGAGGCGAATTGGCAGAAATGCTAGTAGACGACAATTACAAGTTATATATACTAAGGAGAATATGTCTGGCATGAAATTATTAATATTGGTAAGTCTATATTTATTATTGTGAAGATATAAAAATTATGTAGAATGCTATGCAATTGGAAATGAAGGCAACACTAAAAAACAAAAAAAAAAGAGAACAAATACGGGAAAGACAAGTATTAATCCGCATTCCATTTTCTAGATTAATTCAAAATATTTAAATAATTGTTAAGTATTTTTACGATTTATTGATAGTTGCGAGTTTATTATATTGATGTTTACATATTATGTTTTTTATGAACCAATATTTGAATTAATCATTTTACAAAAGTAAAACATGATGACAATGACATCGCGTACGAATAAGTTGTAAACACAATTTCCAATAAATTTGTTTGTTATTCCAATATATATTAAGATTTAGAGATGATAATTATAAAGGTTTTCTGAGCATTATGACATATATAAGCAATGGAAATAACAACAACAATGTTCATTCAGTTGACTGTTTATATAAATATATTACCTATTAATGAGTGAAGCACACGGACTCAATTACTTTTGTATTGGGTCGTGCTGGGTAAATAAATAGTTCTGTTTTTATGCAATTGATATAATGTTCAATATCACCAGTTGCGAGGGCAGAATATGTGAGTTGATTGCGGATATATAAATTCTAAATGAATTTGTCTCAGAATAACACGAAAATGTAAAAGTTCTAATGGTATAAATATGGGACAAATTAATATTATGTTGATTTGTAATAAATATCATTTATTATGCACTCCAACCTCGTGCCTTGTTTAAACACCTGTACATTACGATTCTACGATTAAGATTGTACATTAAGAATTTGACTAGTATTGAATTTTGTTTAACACAGTGCAAGTATTTGTTTCTTTGTATCACAATTTATTTTGACTAGAATCAATTGCGTTGGCATTTGTCGCAAGTACATTAAAATAATCCATCCACGACTTGCACGGGTTTCTACGACTTATTCGGTTTTCGGCTTAATTCGTTCTGCAAATTGCTTGAAACTGTCCGAGCGGTAAATATATATGCTGGCGATGGCACCGGCGGACGCACCAAACCAGTAGACGACCATGAATTCAACGAGCGTGTGCCCATCGCAACCAGCCTTCAACGAGGTGGCAAGCGCCGGATTAAAGTAGCCGCCGGAGTAATTGAACGCCGCGACGACCATCATGGTGGCGAAGAACGGATCTGCAATCGAGGCAAATCGCGCGTTGGAATCATTCAACAAACGCGACGCCATTCGACAGATGCATGTGCCAGCACCTTCAACGAATGTACCTACTGCTGCCGACACCTGCAATCATAGATAACATTGTGCAGTAGTATTGATTATCAATATTACTATTCATATGGCAGTAATATTGAAATGTGTTTAAGAATAAAAATGACCTGAAACTTAGCGCCGTCCACGTTTCTAATCAGGCCTTACACATATAACGCGCCTACTGACGCTATTCTGATCGCTAGTTTCCGAAACATTTCGTGGTAAACTCCGTCCCGAACACTTGACACGCTGTATGAGCAAAAACGCCATTACTGCACCAAAGTTACTGCCAAACCAGTAGGCAACAATGATATCTTTTAATGGCACGCATTTTAAACAGAAGCACGTTGCAATTGCCGAATTCATAAAGACAACACCGACGGCCAATATGTTAGTGAGGAGTGAGAATGTAATATCCCATAGAATACAAAATATGACGGCGTACGGCTGATAGCACTTCACTAAGTATCGCTTAGGAAATGTGGAAATAAAAGTGCCGAGTATCTCCGTTAAGATACGCCGTTTCAATGATTTCTAGGAACAGGATTGTGGAATGGTTACGGGCACATGTTTAATTATGTTTGGCGATTATACCTGCAAGTCGGCTTTACATTCTTCTTGGACTTTTCCACGATGCGTTTCAGTTAACTCCATGGACCACAACAGTTGCACATAGAAGTAAATCAACATGCCGCCTAAGATTTGCGCAACGATCACAAGCACAGCTTTTGTCGCCTCCTGTGTACCCTCGACGACTTTTTCCATCTCCGAATAGGGACAGGCTGATTCGATTTCCCACACACGCGCCCACCACATGGTTAATAAAAATAGGAACAACGCATACATCCAACAACCATAATTATCGGCAACTGAAAAATATTGTTTCATGCATGTGAACAACAACATTTTTGTAGTTTCTGTTACCAATAACAAGTTCAAAACAAATTGCACATAGTTCGGCTGTTGCAATGAATTCCAGGATTATTTGTTTAACTATACCATCTCCGAGGGACTTTTTAACTACCATACGAAACATAGATGCAAGCGTTGCAGTTAGTATGATGAAGAACGTTGAGATTAATAACGGATTCATGCCGAAAATGTTTTTCTTTCTGCTGGAATTCAAACAAAATAGTCAATAAATATAATGCATGTATTAATGTTCCAATATAATAATTTTATAAAAATTCGAGAAATGCTTGTTGTGCTTCTTCATAATCACTGCTTTATGTAAAGACCAGCGACTCTTACTCTAGCACATTTGCTATTGGCCTTATTTTTCTGAATCGGTTGCTTGCAGGAAAAGCAAGCAATCTTGGTAGGCCTTAAACTGAGTAAATACAATTTAATACATACTTGTAACCTAGTACGTAGCACCTCTTTAAGAGGCGCCATACACCTTTGATAAATCCCATTTTAGCAATTTTCACGCAACGCAAACATTCAGCACAGATTGAGGTGATTCTCAATCCACTTATAAACTAAGACTAAACGGTGCAGTGGTAAAATTAAGACAGCAAGAAAACGGCATGGGAAAACGCTAGATGCTTCAAAATTATTTTTAAAGCCTACTACCAAGGCAAGGTCTCCTGAAGCGATGCTTCAGTTGAAAAAACGACCGTTGTAGTAAAAATAGATGAACGTGGGGAGCAGATGCACACATGGTGATTTCTTACAAACACACAACACTTGTACTATAATATTATTCAACTAATTTCTAAAATTCTTAGGACGTATGTTATTTAACAAATAGTTATTCATGGTACTGGGTTCACATACCTGCACACACTGGTCCAATATTTATGAATGGTCCAGGTATACTTCAAATTTTAGGATTTTGTCGTTTATACTAATTGTTTGTCCCCATTTATGCACCCAAGCAATTATATTCTTTCATTTGATGTACATTATTGATACGTTTAATTTTGCTTTCTAATTTGGATATTTTTGAGATATTTTTTTTGTCAAAATTACTGTCACAATACTTATGACAAGTGATGTCTTGTTATCAGAACTAAAACAATTGGAAAATTCAGTAATGTTGAACATCACTATAGCAGTGTCACCAGATTTTTATATTAAATGGACAATAGAAATTAAAGAGAAACTAAATATATTTGATTACAAGTATAATCACAAAAAATTGCTTATTTATAATTATTGCAGATTTTAGTTATTATTGCAGATTTATATGATATTAAAACAAATGTAGAAGTAGAAAACGAAATAAGGGGAGAAACATTAGTAAGAGGAATAAAGAGACAAAGAATACGATGGCTAGGACATGTATGGAGGATGAAGAAAAAGGAAGCAGTAAAACAAATATTAAACTGGAAGCCGAAAAACAAAAGAAATGTAGAAAGACTTAGAAACCCGTGGATGACTGAGGTACAAAAAGATATCGAAAGAAAGGAGGTAAAAAAGTGGAAAGAGAAAGCAAACAACAGCGAAGAATTGAGAGAAATGATAAGAAAATGGGACTAATCCCTCCAAGAAAGGATTAATAAACCTCAAGAAAGAGGTGGCTATACCAAAAGGTGAAAAGCCATATATATATGATATTTTTACATTTGAATTGTATTGTAACGTAAATAATTGTAAGCTTTGTTTGAGTGGTTTACCTAAGCTAAGTTGATCACATGCAATTTAGACATTATATTAAGTGTTATAAATACATAAATATTGGTTTAAATATTGCTTGATATACGTGCATAAGGTCATTTGCGGACTAATTATAGGTTTACAGAACCTCTGTTTACAAACGGTGTGTCTTTCGTTTAATAACACGAAGTTTTGGGTGTTGACTACGTCTTTCAGGTGGGGATACTTCACGCGGGCGATGAATATTTGTTAATCGCTTCCAATTCGATTTGGCCTTCTCACTGCGCTTCTTTTTATAATAAGTTCTTATGCGGAAATAAACATTCTCGCATACAAATGCAAGTATTCCAGCAATGTGGCCCATAATATAGATGGAAAAGGCACCCTGAAGATGTTCCAAAGTAATCACGACTGTGTGATCCTGCTCGTCGTCATCATCGTCACCATTGTTATCACCCGTGGTAGTAGCATTCTTTAGATCTGCTGAACTGTACACGTATCGCCACCGTGTGATCAAGCCCGCTTCTATGAGAATGGTGATAACTTGATTGTAAGCTTTCTTTAAATTGAACGTTGACGAAAATACAAAGCTAACTTGTTCCGTGTACAAAGGATCATCGTTGATAATATGAACCATGGGTCTGCCATGACGATCTACAATGTAGCTCTCTTTGCT
>JAODGA020006534.1:0-10649 GCA_027574885.2 Drusilla canaliculata | reverse complement strand
GAGATTTTAATAACACAATGTCTATACAATAAGTTAAAAAATGAGAGTAATACCAAAGCGCTCGGCAATAAGACGTGCTTTAGATAAGTGGCCTGGAAAGCAACAATTTGGTATTTACCGCTTTCTCCCACTATTTTTTTGCTTAGGAGCTGCGTTGGAGTTTTCTATGATAAATTGGAGAGTCGGTGAAACAAACTTCTGTAAGTATCTACTTCATATACAAAATGAATTAGCTATAATAATTGATTTATAGATAATACATATAAGAAGCGTCAAGCAAAAAATATTTTAGAAAAGGAGTTTCATCAACAACAGCAACATTAATTTATTTTACATCCCAATCATGCCTGCTGGAGTTGCATGGCCAACTTATTTAAAATTCTCCTGTGCTGCACTTGCTACAATGCTTGCAGGCTCACAGGTGGTCCATATGTATTACAATCCTCTAAATGATATGGACAAGTATTTGGCAGAAGAAAGGAAACAATTAGAACAAAAGCAAGTGTTACAACATTCAAATAACAATACAAACAGCAATAGTTAAATTAGGACCACATTTGTAGACTCCAAATTATTGACTTTAATAAGAAATGTAATTAATTGATAACACTTATCCAATAAATTAAAATGAACTTAGTGAAAATTGTTCAGCATATTCTTTATACAGTCTTTGCCATGGCAGTTTGGTTTTAATTACATCTAATACTTCTTTGAGCAATGTTTTTTTGGATATTCCCTAAAAATCATGTTTCATATTAGTATGATTTATAGTGGTTCTGTATATCATGTAAGAGGCAAAATAGTCAAATTTGCTAATCATCTAGGGAGCCACTATGCCTGACCTTGTCTCATTATTTCTCACATAATATCCAAAGCCTGCCTTGTTACATTGGTTACCTAAGCAACTAGCAAATTTTGCTAATCTTGCCTCTTAATAATGTTCACTCACCACAATCATGTCTGGTACAGTTTTACGTCCAGATTGATGAGTGGGTCCAAGAAGTTCATCCAGAATGTGCCGAAGTCGCACCTCGGGACCTTTCTCAAGTAAATGATTGACAGTTGCCAGCAGCCAATGCTTAAACTCGCCGCTGGATTGCAGAACAATACTGGAAGCCACTTGACACTCAAGAAAACTTAGCTTCACACTGTGTGGCAGGCTGTCATTGGAGGGCACTAGTGGCATTTGTCGCTGAAGTGAGGCGAGCGGTAAAGTCGGCGCAACTGAGCGTGCCAAAACGCCACCACTTCGAGAGATGGGATCCAAAGGATTGGACAGTGCTATCCATGTTTGAAGGTCTATATTAAATGTGTATGCACGACCATCAGAAAGAGTAATAATCGGCATACTTGTCGTTGAAATTGTACAACCATTTACAGTTGCTGAAAAACAAACTATTTTAAAACCATCTCATACACAAAACGTGCAGTTCTTACCTTTATTTGTAAGAAGACTTCGCAATGAAACTCTATTCAAAAGTGACTTTTGTGTATCTATTTTCCACATATGTAAGAGTCCAGTTTTTGTGAGCACTAAACAATTACCATTGTCATTTTGACACACAGCTGCAGCAGTATCTTCAATTAAAATTGGTGGCAGCGCTCGCGCTCCTGAGACGACTTTATAGATGTTTATACTGAAATCTTCACAACAGGCTACAACGTATCGGCGACCAGAACTGACACATCTTATCAAGGAGCCTAAGTATGTTTCCCATATAGGCGCCTTATCATCTGCATTTTTGTACATTTCTATTCGTGCCAGTTTCCCTTTGGGTGTTGTTATGCAAGCATTGGTAATCTGTAAATTCACATTTATAAAATTGAATAATACAACATGAAGCATCATATGCACCTCTATTTTCATAATTCCATTCAACTTTGTGACAGTCTGCCCAGGTGGCATCTTTTGTGGATCCAAGACATTGATGAACTGGGTGATTGGTTGATCACCAGGCACTTCACTACATGTCAGATGTGTGATTTGCGTGCCGGGAGGGCGCGCCAATGCCATCTGCACGGTGAGCACCTGGGGTTGGACACTGCTGGTAGCGCCTTGTACAGGTGTGGTGGCTCTGGGCGAGATTGCACTCATTTGTGTTACATCCTTCACCACCACAATTTTGCTTTTACTTGGCGAGGACGAACTAAACGACGTATTGGTATTTATAGTTGGTACATCAAGAGATACTCTGCAAATAGATATTATTACAAAAATGAAATTAATATATGAAAGAAAAAAAACGTACTTTGTGGGAGTCGACGGCACAGGCTTTAAGCACATTGGCGTAATTCGCCGTTTTCCACTGGGTAACCGTGTCTCCACTTGCTGATTTACAGGCGCCAACACACTGTTAGCCTTTGGAGACTCTAACTGAACAGGTGGCACAATTTTAGGAATATCAATGGTGATGCGATTCACCTCTTTCTGTTTGTTGCTGTCATTAATCTCGTCCATTGCGCTTAACAGCTCCGGATTTTCAATTATTTGACTTCCAACAAAAGATGAATTCATTAAATTTCGCTGCAATGACTTGCCATACATTCTTTCATAGAGAGAATCCTTTTCTGGTTCAGACAGAGGTAGACCTATACTATCCTTGTTGAACATAATACATGCTACTGTTCCATCCCAAGAGCAAGCAATAACATGCAATCCATTACTGCTCCATGATATATCCAGGACACTGTCATCAAAGAGATCTTTAATTACTACCAGGGGCCGTTTTAAAGATGTCAACCACACGCTCACTGATCGATCTCGTGATCCCATTGCACAGCAACAATATTGTTGTGCCTTTGGGCTACCTGGAGTAATCTTTTTTAAAATATTTGAGTTGAAACGCTAAAATATAAAAATTGCATTAATCACTGAATAACTATAGATTAAAAATATAAAGGTGAGTTTACACTTATTGCATGATATTTCTGTCACAGTAAACACCTAGTAATAATGTCTCTAACACTACTTTTCTCATCTCATCTTGAGATAACATTAATAAATTTAATTTTTGATACCAACCATCTATAATCTAAGCAGGGAAGAATGAGTGATGAAAAAAATGAATGGTTGAAAGAAGATGTTGAGGCATTAATACATATGTACCATAACAAACCAGAATTATGAGACATAATAACAAGCAAAGATTCCTAAAAAAGAGTAATAAACCACAGTGCCTTTACTGAAATGGCGCAAAAATTCAGCACTACCGCAGAAGAGGTACTGAGAAAAATCCACAATTTAAGAAACCAATTCAGCATTGAATATATTTCTTTTCCCACGACCACATGCGAAAGTAGTCATAACGTGCAACTTTACATGCACGGAAACCTGACAATACCGTTCAACAGTTACACTATGAGCTTCATATCAACACTTGTTACCATATGGGAATTTAACCCCCTCTTTAGTGCAAAAATTGCTACGCTGCAAGTGTTTGTTTCCGCACGCGCAGTGCATGCGTGCATCGAAGTGCACTGAACACGTACAATCAGGTGTATTTTATCATAATAAAATTTCCGTCATCATGCAATTATACTGCATTTTCGCATATCATCGTGGGAAAAATAGCGTACGTAAACTCGTTGATAAGTTTTTCACACTCAGAAGGCATCTACAACTCGGCCTCCGGCCTTGTGTGGCTGCTTCTTCGTGCGATAAACATCACTTATTAAGCTCGTTATGTAATATACTATTTTATAACTTATAATTATAATAATTAAATAAGCCACGATTTTTTCGTTTAAAGTCTCATGATTAATGACAAATTAAGAAAATGAAGAACAAACACTTGATAATGTAAACAGGTGACATATATTGCTGCAATAAATATATCACAAAGTGCCGCATATATTGTCGCTTAAGCATAAACACCGGCTACCTCAATTTTTCAGCAAGCATTCAAACTGCTTTACTAGCAACAATAATCAATCAACATAAGTGTTCAACATAATCAACCATCTCACGTTTTATCCGCAACCATCTGGATTATATGTTTGACCACACTAATCAATCTGCTGTGTGATTTTAAATAAGAAAACATAAAAAATCTCTAAAGGTAAAAAAATGAGATAACTGGTGTTTACACTTAAGCAACAATATATATCCATGATACCCATTTCAAGCAATTTTTGCCAAGTACAAACACTCACTGCCATTGCATGTCCAACACTCAACATTTATTCCAAGAGAGAAGTGTCATGTGTAAACACACCTTAAAAATAATTTTACTTACAACACAAGTTACAGCTTTCCTATGGCCTACAAAATCCTTGTCTTGTTTCCACCCATCCCTTTCTATAATTTGTGCAGTAGGTCCACCACCATTCATGGCATGAGCTGAAACCAAGTATTGGCCATCTGGAGACCAGGACAGTCTTAATACATGTGTTGTTGCTGAACAGTCCTCAAATGCTTCAGTCACAACCTCCTGCTGTTGCCAGTCTGCAGTTCTCCATACTCTTAAAGATTTGTCATCTGACTGACTTGCAATGTATTTGCCAACAGGATCCCAGGTCACCCCCTATAAATAAATAATTTAATAATTGTATACCCAAACAGAGCTGTATGATATACCTTAACCATCCCTGTGTGCCCTTTTAACACTGCCACTTTCTCTGGAAACTTGTGCGTATTCCAAATGATAACTGTGTTATCAACACTTGCAGACGCCAGCCAACCATCATGTGGTGCCCATGCTAGGTCAAGCACATCTCCATTATGTGAATTCAATGTTTGTGTGCATTTCCATGTCTCCACATTTGCTTTGCCTCCACCACCAAAAATGGTTGAGCCACCTTCACCAGTTAACTTCCATATCATCACAAGTTTATCATCACCTCCAGATGCAAGCAGATGTCCCTGACAACTCCATCGTACCACATTCACACATGCCAAATGATTGTCCATTTGACATAATTGCTTGGGCACATTTTCATCATGTTCATCAGCTTCATTGAGGATGGGGTTGATGTTCCAGATAACGATACGTCCTCCCTGGCCACCTTGCCCACCGGTTGCAACGCGCCCTCCCTTTGGGTGAATGTCCACGGAGAAAATCGGCCTGCCATCTAAAAATCCAACTAGATTTACCTATCCCAATCATTCTACCCTTTTTGAGGTTAATGTATACAGAATCGAAGCGGTAAATTACCTTCGTGCCGAACAAACTGCGGCTTCACTATAATCATTCTTCACGCGTTCAACAATGCACACACCTATGCCGTAACTAAATGTTTCTGGATCGATTCATCATTGGTGTTGATTAGTTGTCGATTGTTTTCGTACAGATAACCGCCATTGCCTGCAAAAACAGAGTTACATGACCTTTCTCACCAAAATGCATCGGATGCGAAAGTTAAACAAATACGAGTTTGACCGGTAATGTACGAATTCAAAATTTGACTCAAATCAAAACGTATCATTTTAAATTGTAAATTCAAGTTGATACTTTATTTTTTAAATGAGTTTGTTTATTATTTTTATTTAAATTTTATATTTTAAATAAATATTTTTTTTTATGAAGCAAGACTAGCAAAATTTGCTTGACCCGTCTGATCAACTTTTCAAAACTAAATATTTGTTTGAAATTTTACTTTTGAATAAAAATGTAGTGCACCAAAATTTTGAAAATTTGACAAGAAAAGTATTGATATATAGTTTGATTAATTACGTTTGGTTATTTCTTAGAAAATGTAATAAAATAAAGTAACCACTAATTTTTACTTAAACCTCTATTAAACTTCAACTAATTGATCAATTATTACCATATTATTATATAAAATTAAAATTAAAATTATTATCACTATAATGGACAAAGGCTGCGTTAATTATTTCTCAGGTAATATCTAAAACTTGCCTTGTTAAATTGATTGCCTAGGTCGCGCAATTTTTGTTGGTCGTCCGCGTTCTTGCCTTATAAATATTTTATAAATATAATATATGCAACTAGTAAGACACTATTCTATTTGTAAGGTTACCGTGTAGCTCGTGTAGCTTACATACATGGTACATGCACGTGTTGCATGTGTTTTGTTCGTTTTCGCCGAAATCATTGAGAAATTAAATCCACAATGGTGAAAAAGACTTCCTGCGAAATAGTTCTTGGTAGTTATGAAGAATTTATTCTAGGCTTTAAATACAATAAGAAGGTAAATTTAAAATGTAATGAATTTTATGCACCACTTTTATAAATAATGTATATATAGGAAGAAGAAGCCCAACAAACATTTGCAGTTCATAGCCATGTCAGCAGCATCCGTTGTGTGACAACTGCTGCAGAATATCTTGCATCAGGTGGAGCTGATGATCGCATTGTTGTCTATAATCTAAAAACAAGAAAAGAACATTGTCTTCTGACACACCATAAAGGCACAGTCACTTGCCTGCAATTCATAAATGGTCACACACATTTACTGAGTGGTGGTCAGGATGGTATGCTAGCCATTTGCAGAGTAGGTAACTGGCAATTGGAAAAAGTTTGGGAAAATGCACACAAAGGTGCTGCAATTATTGATATTGCAGTTCATTCTTCAGGTAAATTGGCACTGTCACTTGGTGCTGATTCTACCCTAAGAACCTGGAATTTGATCAAAGGCAGGCAGGCTTATGTTATTAATTTAAACAGCAAGTCAAAGGAACCCAAAAGTTTGCACACCATCAAGTGGGCACCAGATGGGACCAGATTTGTTTTGGCTGGAAATTCATACACTGATGTTTGGAGTATAGATTCAGGGGGAATTCTCAAGTCAATTAAGCATGAGCAAAAGGTTAGCAGTTGCCATTGGTATACTGATGACCAACTTGTGGTTGGATATGAAGATGGCAAATTTGGTATGGTTGACATTGACACTGAAGAGATAGTTGCACATGAAGCACACAGTAGTAGAGTAAAATGTTTAGCTTTACATGGAAGCAAATTGGTAACAGCTAGTAGCACTGGTGAAATTAAAGTTTGGAGTGCAAAATTTAAGCAACTGTGTGTGGCTAATGCTGGATGTAGATTCACTTGTATGTGCTTAGTTACATTGGATAATGAAGATTTACAGGATTTGGAGAATGAAGATGTTGAAGATGTACCTAAAGAAGAAACAAGTCCTGCAAAGAAGTTGGCTAGAAAACATGTAGTTATTGAAGTAGAGGAAGAAAATCTTGAATATCTAGTAAACAAGAAAACACCTAAGAAGAAATTGGATATAAAAGGAGCTGAAATTGAAGATTCACCTGCAAAACTTAAGAACTCTGCAAAATTACCAAAGAAAAAGAAAAAATCAAAAGTAACTAGTTCTTAAATCCTAAATCGTGATAAATCTTCACATAAGATGTACTCTTTGATCATTATCTGAAATATAATTGGTTGCTTTGCTGCTGTAAATTGTATTAGCATAACATGCTGTTTTGGCAAACTTTGTACCACCCCAGCAAAATAAATGCTTTTCTACAAATTGTTAATCTAGCTGTCCTTGTGTTATGACACGCCTTACGAATATACAGATATAATAGATACAATATTGTTTCCATATTTTTAAATATTTTAATATAAAAATTTCATTTCCCGACCGCTGTCGGCAACACGCGGCCCGCGATCCACTATCTTGCGGCCCGTGACTGTATACAGATTAACACAGTTAAGGGCTGGAGAACAAATGCTGGAGACAAAGGACATGCCGATAAAAGTTATTTACTATTACTATTTAACAAATTATGAACAAGTGCGGCCGCTTTTATTTCAATTTGCCATTATGCCAAAAATATTGGTGCTTGCCAAAAGATTGCCGATCGCTGCTTTAGCATATAGAAAAAAAAAAAAAGAATCAAGGTGCAGTCATTCCGTAATTTCATCATCATGAAACTAGTTTAAAAATGAAACGTCAATGCTTATATTTTCTTCTCAAAATTTTAATGATTATTAGATATCATGCATTTTTCTTACTTTTTCAAATGTGCTGTTACATCACCAAGAAATTGTATTCATTAGAAACAAAATAACGTAAATAATGAGGACTAGGCAGAAAATTACAAAAGAAAAATGTAATTCACTTAAAAATCACTGATAAAAAATGGTGTACACGTAAGTTTGGTATTCAAATGTTTTACTTTTTTATTTTACAAAAATAAGTACATTGTACATTTTGCCTTGCAGCATCATCAGGTACTGACAAAAGATGTACTATTTTTGTAAAATAAATTAGTAAATCATTTAAATACCAAACTTGCGTCTACACCATTTTTATCCTACAATCATGTTTTACCAACCTCGTTTTAAATAAACTCAACTATTAAAAGCACGCAACCTCAAAAATTAATTTTTTTCTATGACAACATCGCATCATAAGCTACATT
The DNA here is from genome assembly GCA_027574885.2 of Drusilla canaliculata. Classification (NCBI taxonomy): domain Eukaryota; kingdom Metazoa; phylum Arthropoda; class Insecta; order Coleoptera; family Staphylinidae; genus Drusilla; species Drusilla canaliculata. Next base: position 2,308 of record JAODGA020006534.1, on the reverse strand, counting down.
TTGTTGTTCAGAAACACTAAAATTGAGTGTTCAGATTTCATCTTTTTAATAACCAAACGTGTAATTAAATCTTATATTCAATAAACTCCCTCCGAACAAAACATTTTCCGTACATTTCACAATTCCCGCTTTTCATGCCTGCTTGACACCCTGGTAACTCACACAAAATTGCAATTTTGCACTCGTTTGAATTGCAACCCTCGCCTTCAGCTCATCTCGCAAACTTTCAAACACGTGCAAAATGTGCATCATTTTATACTCATTGCATAATATACTATTTCCTGACAGTGCCTCAGCCCTGATCTGTAAACAATTTCCATAACTACCCAATATTTATATACTTTATACAGATATATACTGTTTTAATCTCGTTCATTTTCATGAAAAGAACAGACAAGAAAAAGTTGTGTATTACTGTAACAATCAATTGTCACTGTTATATTGCAGTAAAACTTTGGAGTATTCACTTGAAGCAGTTCAATTATATTATAGCCTGGCAATAAGTTACTTATGAATAATATCTTGCTGTATATGAACATATCCAAAGTAAATCTTTAATATAAATGTCAACCACATAAATTAATATTTACTTACATATGGTTCAAAACTAACACAAATAGGACCAACTTGGCTCAGCAGTGCATCAGTGTATCAGATGCTATAAAAGACACTTAAGACAAAATAAAATTCACCCATGTTCACATTTTCTCTGCAATACATTTATTTCCATTACCACAGAAAATTATCATAATGAATGTTGTTTTATAGAAATAACCATATAATTTACTTCTTGTAGCCACAAGACTTCCTGCGGCCACGTGCGCGCTCAAACTTGCGACCCTTTGACATAACAAATGGTTTGGTGTGTGAGTGTGGCACACCTGGTGCTGGTCCAAAGTGCCTTACAGCCTCACGTGCCTTGCGCCTGCCCTGGATTAGCAAAGTTTTCTTGCCAGTGGGTGCCTTCAGGGCCAGTTGATCAAATGTGATTACTTCACCACCTACAAGAAAATGTATTTACAATATAATGGGTACGGCAATCATAATAGAAAGATAACGAAATTGATGTATTGAATATTTTTGCACCAAGTGCATGAAAAAACAAAAATTATGTTATTGATCTCAACTTCCAAACATTGTATTGAACTTACCGGCTTTAAGAATTCTAGCGCGGGCCTTCTCAGTGACGCGAAGAGCACAAACAGTAAGCTTGGGTACTTCCCAGATTCTGGCGTCGTCAGTGACGGCACCAACCACAACAACAGTAAGGCCTTCACGACCAGGCTTCTTCATGGCGCGGACGATCCTCGCTATGGAAATTGGCGGCCTGTGGATCTTGCTCATAAACAAACGCCTAAGCACGATTTTGTTAAACTTGGCGCTCGTACGACGTGCCAAGTATCTGTACAGCTGAAAATCATACAAACATGATGCATTTACGACTAAAAGAGTTCCGTAAAACTTTATATTTACCTTGACCAGGAGACGTAGATAGACATCCTGGCTTCTAGGCTCTGTGCGCCTAACCTTACGATCGTGTTTATGATTGATGTCGATACCCTATAACACAAATATCAATGTAATGTTGAAAACCGTTCACAATTACCCGTATGCACATTATTAATTACGAATTTAAGCCATGGATGGCGAAAATATTTAAAGATATTTCAGCAAACTCGAAACGTACCATGTTTGTTGACGGGACGTGCTAGAAAAGAAAGACAGTGGCGCCGGGCGCATACAGCCGCGATAACTAAACTGAACTGCGCATGACAGTCCACCAAGCGGACATAGGTCAAACTTTAGATCGATAAGTACAGAACCGGCCTTTATCTTTACAAGTTCCCACACAATCAGTAATAACGACATTACTTGCAAAGCTCACATTATTCCACATAATGTACTGCTTGCAATTCAACTTTTTAGACCTAACACAATTATTACTAATGTCATTCCGATAAGATAATGACATTATTACTGATTGTTTACGGATTCTTTAATAATGGCTAAGGTAAAAATACATACTTGGAATGACGGCTAATAATGATACAATTTCTGGATTAAAAAATAAAAGTAATCTAGAATAAAGTGGTAATGTAATTACTCGTCGTTATTACTGATCGTGTACGGATGAAATATGAACGGACTTCTTTTCATTAAACAGATTTATTTTTACATGTTATCTTTTAATAAAAGTATAATTGACAAGCAAAAATTATTATTGAATATGATTAAAATTTATTAAACATTAAAATACAACTAATTTTTATAATTTTTAATGACTATAAGTGCACCTCTGTAATTCCTA
>JAODGA020006514.1:0-10145 GCA_027574885.2 Drusilla canaliculata | reverse complement strand
ATCTTTCGATCTGTGTGTGATTATCATACAAACACTGGCTCTCGCTGACTCGCTAACTAATCGGATACGTTACAACGAAAACTTCCGCTTTCATGCACTTATTCCATTAAATACTTTCAAATTTTCCAACCGGTAAAACAAGTATTTTTTAAAAATTTTTAAATTAAAAATTTATAAGTGAAAAGTCTTAGGAGGGGTAATTACCCGATACCCCCCCTCCCCCTGTTGCATCACTTAGAAAACAGTGTTTTTTTCTGGTGTGGATCACAAGCACCAATTAATTTAAACATTAAAAAAAATGAATAAAATTTGTTTAAATACAAGATTATATAAATACAAATGAAATAATTCAAACAAGCAATAGCAAACATACGATTTTGTAGTCAACTTCTACCTAGCCTGTTTTGTATAAAATATTTTTGCAAATATTAGTTCTTTTTGCGGAAAATATTTTTAATAATACTTATGATAACTTCCCAGCTCGATCGTACAGATTGTAAAAATGGAATTCCAAAGCAAAAAAATGAGAACAATAAAGACTACGAGACAACAATACGAAATTTATTTGAACGAGCTGCAAGAAAATATTTCTTTGCAGCTCTTGTAAAAATTTGTTAAAAATAACATCCACCTTAATGTTATTTTTGTCAACATTCTAGTATTTCATACTGCATATAACGACGTTTGTTGAGTAACGGCAGCCTCCTAACCTGCCGTTCATGATTTCATGCACGACAATTTTTAACGAAAATTTTGAACGGAAAAAATATAATAAAGTTACATAATAAGAAAAACCGTTCACTAACGAAAATTGTTGGATAGCGTTATCATTGCTGCTTACACAATAGCCCCCCTAGTATTTTATACTATGTACTACAATATAACGTCGTTTGTTGAGTAACGACAGCCTCCTGACGTGTCATTCATGAACGACAATTTATAACGAATATTTCAAACGGTAACGAACATCGTTAAGTTACAGAATAAGGAAAACTGTTGACTAACGAAAATTGTTGCTTAACGATATCGTTACGGCTTACAGAATAGTATAAATATACAGTATAAATATTGATTGAACTTTTTTAAATAAAATATAAACATCAAGTAATAGTAATGTATAGTAAGTAATTGTACAATTTTACTTTATGACAATAACATAATTTTTGTTAATTATTGTAATAGATTGTAAATATTGTTTATTATATTACAATGTTGCAATATAAGTTTGTTTCAAAATTAAATATCTTAAGGTGAATATGATTTGCTAAATGTATTACAAAATTATCTCACTAGATGTGGATTCTGTTTTTAAAATAAAATACCCAAAATATTTCATATGTTCTTAGTGCTATACCAAACATTTATTTATTATTAAAAATAAATAAATTGCGTTACATTCATAAATATATTACAAATTTATACCGTTTTATAAACATTTAAACAAATTTGTTAACACGTAAAGTTTAAAATAAATCATACTGTGGTACTCCAGAGCAATAAGTTTGCAAAAATTTGGTATGTGTTTCAATATCTAAAAAGTTCTTCTTTACAGCCTCATTTGCCATCATATTTTTATGCCATTCCATCTAAAAACCAAATTATTACAATTACTATATAATAATTACTTCATAGAGAAAAAACCTACAATATGTTGAAAATTTTCCTTTCTAAACTCCACTCTCGTACGGAATAACTTAATTAAATCCGATCTTTCCACCCACGGCCAAAGGAAGTAGTCAACTAATGTCGGTTGCTTTCCGCCGTAGAAGCTCCCACGACATTCGAGTTCTTTCTCCAGTGTGTCCAAACCTTTTTTGATGACCTCCGCCTCTCGGCTGCAAGCAATCCCCATCGAGCGTATGAACGCATTCAATGCGCTGATCACATCGTTGAAGTATTCAATTAACATCAAATCTTTGCATTTCTCGCTGATGTCTTTAGGTAGAAGATTAACTTTGATTGGGTACTTTTCATCTAAATATTGTGCGATTATCGTACTTTCGAAAATTACTTCGCCTGTGGGGAGTTCTATAGCTGGGACTTTTCCTGTTAGGACTTTCTTAGAATACCAATCAGGAATACTGTTCAAATTTATGTAAACAGTCTCATAGCTAAAATGAAAATAAAATTAGAACAATTGTGTTATAAGGTTTGTTGTTAAAGACAATTTGGATCACTTGATGCCAATGGTTCCATGGTGTAATGGTTAGCACTCTGGACTTTGAATCCAGCGATCCGAGTTCAAATCTCGGTGGAACCTGACGTTTTTGTTTAGGGAATAATTGTTTTTTTATTATAAGCTTTGAATATTTAAAATAAAATTTTGTAGTTCCTTGAAAATAGAATTTAAGATAATATCTTGTTATACTTTTTAAATATTTGTATTTTTGAGTGATAGAGTTTAGCTGAAATCCCTAAAATTTAGATTCGAGGTCACGTAGGTTCCATGGTGTAATGGTTAGCACTCTGGACTCTGAATCCAGCGATCCGAGTTCAAATCTCGGTGGAACCTAACATTTTTTGTTTTCTTTTTTTAAACAACATTTTGAAATTTTAAAATATGTGTTTTATCTGATTGAAAAACTTATAAAAAGTATTAATTTTAAAATTTTTAAATAATCTATTAAAAACCCAAAAATTATCATTTTATTAAAACATTACTAACCTAATTTAGTTATGAATAGTTAGATGGTTTTTGTAAGCAAATGTTCGAAGCAGAAATTATTAAAAAAATAAACTGCCGAAACCAGGGATCGAACCAGGGACCTTTAGATCTTCAGTCTAACGCTCTCCCAACTGAGCTATTTCGGCTGATACCACATACGCAAAAAATATATAAGGATAAGATAGGAATTATTAATCAATAACTTACGGAATTTGTTTTGCGTCTAAAATCAAATGAACCCGTTCTGAATATGGACAAAATCTATTAGTATACAAGCGCAGCGTATCCGTAACGGGCGGTGGACATCTAGATCCTGCAAAAACAAACAATTTTCTAAAACACGGTCATCGACTTCTTTCGGGCACAGCCTTACTCCACGCATTATGTCAACAACTAGATACAAAAATAGATATGACTAACTGCAATAAATCGATTGCTGCTGTAGGCTTTCTTTAACCTCGAGTTGCTGAAATTTTAGTACTAGGAAAATCAATAGCTAAATATCTAGTGGCATACTTGAATGTACATACTAGGTACATATAGATTTGATGTAAGAGAAAAATATAAATAAGTTTACCTTTAACATGGTGCGAAATTTTAGTCATTGCACAATTATCACTATTTCAACAATTATTACACGCACACGTCAGGCTTATATTTTCGCAATGACGGCGGCGCTTATTAATCCGGGCGTATAAACACGCGGAATAATAAAGGTGAGCTGCACACGGGAAATTTCAAAACTGTACTACTGCATTCGGTATTCACTCACTCATGTTGTGTTAGTAGTGGGAAGTCCGTAAGGTGCTGCCCTCTTAAATATACTAAACTAGTAGGTTTATGACTTTACAGATTTGACTAAAATTAATAGGTAACTGACTGTATACTGTAGGTCCTGTGGCGCAACGGATAACGCGTCTGACTACGGATCAGAAGATTCCAGGTTCGAATCCTGGCAGGATCGTGCTTTTTTGTTTGTTTGGGTTATAAAATACAAACTAGTGTATTATTTTAGTGTGGTTTTGTGTTTCATGATGATTTGATTGATGTTTTTGTCGACTTTTCGCCTCTTGTTGATTTGTATTAAATTCCGCATGAAAATCGTATGAAATTTAATATTTTGCAAAGGCGAGTTTTCGCAAACGGGCGAGGGTCAATTCGGTAGAGCCTGCGTTGGGGGCGAATTCGTGCAAACAGCAATATTTCCGAAGCGCAAATATTTGAGCCCGGTCGAAGGACGTTCCCTTTGTTTGCATTTGATATAAGCGCAAATGGACATTGACAATTGACGTATGTACATGTGATGATTTTTTGTTCTTATGTTCAATCCTGTTTGGCAGATTTGGATTTCGTATTTTTAGTTAACTATGTTAAGAAGGCACTGGTTTATTTTCAGTTTAGGACATATGTAAATAAAAGTAATTTTTAAATAAATAACGTCTATTAATGTTAACGAATGATGATAAACATCTAAAACGAAGTATAATGAAAGTTTTTTCAAAACTAGTGAAGATAAGAATTGCAGAGTTGTGTTTGGTTGAAATCTCCACGGTTCTCATCGAGTCTGCACAAATTGGTATTGATGTTTGTCCAAATGGATTGCGTGCGTTCACACCGCATTTTTGTTGCGAACGTATGTCGCTAATAATCGCTATGACGTTCTTATTCAAATACAAATAAAAACACGCTACACACAACGCAAGTTTGGTTTGAACGCTGCTTTATTACATTCTATTCGGGTAAAATTTAAAAAAGATGATTAATTGAAGTGTTTTTGAAACATGTTAAGATAACTGTAAAAAAAGAAAGAAAGATAAAATTTATTGAAATTAGTTTATACATTATCTAAACCAAAAGCAACGTTATCTGACCTAACTAAAGCTAACCAAATTAGGACTTATTCTGACCTGAGTTGCTCGAACATGCCTTAATCTAGTGTAATCTAATTATTTCATTGAAGTGAATTTAGTTGACATGATTTTACTTTACCCTAAGAAAAATAATATAAAAATGTTTCATGAATTTAGTTTATATGTACCTAACCCCAAAGTAACCTAACTTAGTCTAACACAAATACTGCACTATGCAGATAACTTATGATAAAAACACTACTGCTCCCGCACCCACAACTTGAGTAACAACTCGTAACTTCGTAACTCGTAACAACAATGGTAACGCGCTATAAGTCTTGTTTTCGTTACTTAAGTAGGATTAGGGATTTTAAAAGACATTTATGGAGGGGTTAATTGAGCAGATTTTGGGTATAAATATAGTTCATTTGGTTAGTTTTCTTTACTTTCTGAGTTTAATCACCAGAAGATGGGGGCTTGGCTTCCGAAATGTACATCCCGAGTTGTTACTCAAGTTGTGGGTGCGACAGCAGTAGTGATTTTCATCATAACTTATTCTGAGTCAGTTTTGCTCAAACCAGCTCTAAGATAATCTAATGATTTGCATTAATTTGCGGTGAATTTACTAAAGTGATTGATCTTTCACACTTAAATATCGAATAAATTACTAAATAGCTAACAAATACTTCTTGTAATACTACAAATTTTGAAGAATAATAGTTATTAAATTACCATAACCAAAGTAACATCCTTACCAAAATCTATTAATATACCTATGATTCAGACTTTCCGTTGAGCAGCTATTAGCAATTAGCAATCATATGATCACCTCGTCAGAATTCCATATGCCACATTCGCGCAATTACCGACATAAAATCCCAAAATAGAAACACTGATTAAGTTGCATTGGAGCTTAATTGGTAGCATCAAAAACTGTTGCGGTGTGCGTGTATTTTCACTCCGAGGTCTTCCTGCCGCTCTCAGGATAACCGTGCTTGTCCTGTGTGTTTTACCAGCGCCGTCGCTATTGCCGCCACCGCCGCCGGTGGCGGCAGCGCAGCGCACCCGGTTGGACGCGAGTCGCGCGCGTGATTCCGGAATTGCATTTCCGGCCAATGCTGTACGCCGCTTTTCGCCGGATCCATCCGCCTGAACTGGATTGGCAGGACGTGGCGCATCGATCTCCCCAACGATGTGGCGGCGGCGGCGGTGGCGGCAACAGCAGTAAAGCTGGAATGGGGGGTGAATACTCGAAAATTTTACCGAGCAGTTTATGCATAAACACGTACAAGCTTTACAAATTTATTTAAATTGATTTAAGTTTTCAGAGATTTAAGTTTTAAAAGAAGCTTTTAATTAAAATAAGGAATAGAGAATGTGAAAATTTCAAGTTTAATGGTTTGCTGTAATTAGGTTAGGCCTCGTAAATCTAGTGAAGTGGAGAGGTGATCATAAATTACAGCAATTTGTGTAAGGTAAAGCACCTACTGTGAAATAGAAGATAGAAATCTTACCTATATCTACGAAACTGTTTTAGTGACATTGATTTTAATTAGAAATTTTAGTAGTTAATGTTATCATAGATTTTATTAGAATTAGATTTATAAATAATTGGTTTTATTTTATAATTTTACAAAAGTATATACTAATTAAACAGTATATATGAAAATAACCTTTTCTTAATAGCTAGTGGTCCAATTTAAAATATCAACGGTCCAATTTAAGAAACCGGTTTCCTAATTTGAACTAAAACCACAATTTTCTTAAATTAAATTTTCAAAATTTAAAAATATTTTATTTCGTTTTTTAAATGTCGTTGAAACTTGTGGTCGAATTTAGAAAACTATCAGTCTAATTTAAAAAACCGGTTTCCTAAATTAAATCAAAACCACGATTTAAATTAAATATTTACTTTTTTATTTATTGTGTCTCTCTTTCACTAGTTCCTTTTTTAATTTTTTTCCGTACTTCAATATAGTAAAAATTTCAAATAGGTCCAAATTAGATTACTTTTCTCTATATAGATTTTACAAATGTAAAATTTATTTATTTCATTCTTTTTTCTCAAAATTGTAGATCTCAAAGTCAGATTATATAAATTTCATGGATTTATAAATAAAAGAGGCAATAAAATGAATTATACAATAAAATATTTTACTCCATAGAGATTAATCGTAAGTCAATGGTGACTAAATAAAAGAGCGAAATATAAACCCAGCAAAACATCAAAACACAGCAGCACTCCAGCGATTCATAATTACCCTCTTGCCTCACGTAATTTGCATTTTATTATCGAAGGGCAGTCTAATTTGAATAAAACACAATGCGTTTGTGTTTCTTCGCGGCTGCGGCGTCACGGTTGATACTGCGAGTGGGTATTATTAGGACACTGGACTCGCATCGCATTAACGAACCTCACAAGGGGGTGAATTATCCAGCTGATAATTAAAACCGCGCAACGCGAACACAACGACAACACACAACAGAAAAACTAACCTCAGCCAGTTAACGACCACAGTAAGCAAAATTTTACTGATGTAAAAATATACTGTGTGGTTTATGAGTTGTAAATAATCGACAAAATGCGCAAATGTCAGATTTTACACATTCGTCAAGCACTTATTAAAAGCTTTTACAAAGCTTTTTTTTCGTTTAGTATAGACGACAGGTTGCCTATATTCAATATTTTTAAATGCTGTTTTTTTGAATAAATATTAATTTTAGCTATAATAGCTTTTGTTTAAATTGTTTATTATTTTATTGTTAATATGTGCCTATCAAATTGCGTGCCACAAGCGCTTGATTGATTAATAATCATTGTTTTTTGATATTTTTACTGTTTTTACTTTTGTTTCTAAACGGATGGAAAGAACTTAAATAAGTTGTTTTTATAAAATTCTCCATTTAATTCAGATATTTTTGGTGGGCTTACTTTTTTTAAATTTTGTTTAATAACTGAGTTATAATTTTTTTTTATTGTAAAACAGAAAGTTAATGATATATCTTTGACTTTACATTTATTTTAAAAAGTGAGCTCACCATTCGATTTTATAATTTTTTACACACAATTTATCATAATTTTTTAAATAAAATAATACTGTTCTCACAACTTTTGTTGATTAATTGTTAGCGAGACCACCTCGGTGGCATAGTGGTATGTTCAATGACTACAATGCGCGAGGTCTTGGATTCGATTCCTGGATAGGTTAAAGAAAAAAGTGGTTTTTGTTAAATATTAACGGGGCCCAACATGCGCTAATGACCACAGAAGTCAATGCGTTAAAAAAAAGTCTGCAAAATCAGTCTATTAAAATTATTTTCTGTCAGAAGTCAAAATTACAAAATTGATTTGTGCAGCTAGTTAAATAAAGAATTAATTAGTGTCTATTACTGAATCTAACAATAAGTAGGTGTTAATACATTGTATATTGACAAATTATATCGCACTTTTGAGCAAAATATGCAAAATAATTTTTGTTATGGTATAACTTCGAAAGTTCCCAAAAATAAGTTTTTTTAGTGTTTTAGTGGTGAAGGGATTTCTTCCAAGTTTGAGTTTAGGAGTTTAGGAGGGTGGAGGAAAAGGCAATAAAGCTGGAAAACGCTTGCAATCATAAAGTTGAACATTGAGCAGTGGCTCGACGTGTGTGTGTGTGTGTACACGTCGGGCGGTTGCGGAGGCGGCGGCGGTGGCGGTGCAATCGTGCGTGAAACGTATGCCTGTCGACCGCCACGCGTGCTCTAATGATGTAATGATGTATTGGATGTTGTAACCGAACACCCCTCACACGAAAATTCCACCCCTGCTGACATCGAAATACGCGTTGCTATTTTATGTTTAATGTTTGAAATTCACGGTTATTATGTACTTTTATGCGTGTTCAAACGATGTGATTCAATGTAAAGTACCCAAAATTGTCCTGAATTTTAGATCGATGTACTTTTTAAATAAAAAGAACTAAAAGAACTTAGAATAGGAATATATCTATATTTATCACAGCAAGTCAAGGCTGTATACTCCATTGAAACATACAATACATAAAATAGCCGTGTCTGTAAGACCTAGCATAATTACGAAATTGCTGGTCCAATTTTAATCATTAATGTTGTTTGCATACATTATCTTAAAGGGAGATATAACTCATCGATAAACAATGTAATAACGCCTATTTATGTTAACGAGTGACGTTAAACATCCAAAACAAAGCAGAATAAAGGTTTTTTCAAAACTAGTGAGGATAAAAATTATAGCTTTGTAGATGGTTAAAGTCTTCATGATTCTCAATGATTCTCCAGGAATTGGTATTATTTTTATCCAAATGAAATGCGTAAGTCGCTAGTAGGCACTTTGACGATGTCATTTAAATACAAATACACAACACGCTGCACCCAACGCAAGTTCGGTTTGAACGCTACCTTATAGAAAAAAACCCAATTGGTAAAGATTCAAGTATAGCTTTAAAACGACAAAGTTTTGTATTAATTTAGGCCCTCAATAACTTGCGGTGCAAATGGAATAAAAAGTTGCTATAAATTGTACGCTTAAAAACGGCACAACACAGTTGTTTACTTAAAAAGAGGTATTTCAAATTGAGAAAGAGAAACAGTTAACGTCAATGAACTCCTGCAACTAATGTGCGAGTTAAGAAGGGGAGGAATTTGAGTAAGGTATTACGTATGCTCTTCGCCATTGCATACACGCTCTGGTGATGAACTAATGGGCGGCAAGTTCGTCGACCTTTAAATCGCATCAAACATAAACAACTCGTTTTAATTAAACTGAGCTGATTCACTTTCAATGTGCGTTGCGTCAAGGTCGTATGACCATCACGTTATCTAAAAAATTTACTTACCTTCATTCTAGTTACATAAAACAACTAAATATTAAATAAATAGTTTGTGTCATTATCTTATTCATTCTTCTTTTGTAAAGTTACGGCATAGACTTTGGCCATTAGTCTGCGTTTCTTTCAGATTTATTAGAGACTATGAGGGACTTAAGTAAGTTGTTGATATGGTTGCAGAAGCGAGAAGTAATGCTAGAAACTACAATAAATACCAAGCTGTTTTTTAAATTTAAACAAAGACAAAAAAGTCAATGATTTGCCTATCTTTGCGAATAAAAAACACAAGTCAAACGATGTACATTTATGCAACACCTGTTATAATTTAAAAACGAGTAAACACATTTTTATGATTAGTTTGTTGTTGGAATAGTCTTCAATCAGGGTAGGATAATTTGTGTTAAAACATGTTATTTTCAAAACAGTGCGAGATCTGTCGGGACAAAAAGTTATAAAATAAAACAAGATAATTTTCATGTTTTTTCATCTAATCTTTTCGTCAATTTTTTTGTATAATAAATACATAACATTTATACCATTTGTTTGTTATCAATATTCATCCATAATTTTGTGTCATCATCATAGGTACTTAATTTCGACACAAAATCGCCCATAACAAAATTCCTAATGATGTATTAGTATCCATTATTCCGTAAATCTTACACAAGTTTTTTTTGTTCACATTTAGTAATTTTACATGACTAGCATTTGTTTAAACTTATTGTTACTTTCTCATTATCGTAGTTTCCTTACGTCTGTCTAACTGTCATCGATTAATCCGATTAT
>JAODGA020006487.1:0-13687 GCA_027574885.2 Drusilla canaliculata | reverse complement strand
TCTACAACTTCCGCGATAGGCTTGTCTTCTAGGGCACTTATTACAATATTAACTTGTTTCTCAATGTCTTGTAATTTATCAGATAATACTGAATAAGATTCACTAACTAAATATTTGTGAATGTTTTTAAATTCTTCAGAGAGAAGTATGAAATGCTGCCGCAAATTCAACTTTTGTTTTTCTAACGCTTCTTGGTTGTTTAAAATATTTAGAATGGCGCCGAGAGAAGATGCTAATTCCAGACAAGGTGTTTGAATATCTCCAAATGCTTTAATTAAAGACTGATCCAGTTTGCATGCGTCTATGTGTGTGCAGAATGCTTCCAATTTAGGAAGCAAATCAACGATTGCTGAGATTCCCTGAGAGGCATTCTTTACGTCTGGTACACATTTCTTAATTTCCATAATTTGACTGTGAATTTCATAGAAAGGAAATTTAATGTTCTTGATTGACTTTTTGTAGTTCCTCTCTTCATCGGCGTTGGTAACTTCTACTTGTTCTGGTGTCGAGGTTGCATCAATATTAGATTGAATGATTTCTTTAATGTCATCTAATTTTGCTTTTATCGATAAAACAGGCTCAGAAATTTTTACTTCACTTGTGGTTACTTCTAATTGCTTCCGTAAAATATCAATCTTTTCAACAAACTTGGGATACTTTTTAATAGTAACAATATCTTCGATTGCATTTGCTAATTCCACTAAAGGTTCCTGAATAATATTTAAAGTTTCAAGACTGGGTTGATCAAAATTTTTCAGTTGCTCCAAATTGTCTAATAATTCGGCTACGGGGCTACTTATTTCCAAAATATTTAAAACTTCCTGAGAAGATTTCCCCTGCTGTACCAAGTTTTCAATGCTCACTTGAATCAAGTGTAAAGGTTGCTTTACATTCTCTACTATCTGCTTTTCATACAGTTTTGTAGATTTGTCAATTTCGGTTAGCAATGCGTTGAGTGGCTCTTTAATAACCTCAACGTTTGGAGACGTTGGTAAGCTTGATACTTTTTGTTCAATCTGCTCTTTGATTAAATGTAGTTTTGGTATTATTGACAGTACTGTGCTTTGCTGATATTCATCCAAAAGATGAGAAGTGCACTCAGCAAGTTCACTAAGAGGTTGATCCAAGGGTTGTATCTCTTCTGCTTCCTGCTTGGTAATGACGTCAAGAGCGTGGCGAATTTGAAGAAGTGGCTCATCTAGATTTGTTATACTTTTATGTTCTTTACATAAGTTGGAAGATTCTTTAACATTAGAAATATCCTCATTTAATTTGTCCATAATTGTTGTAAGGGATTCTTTAGCTGATGTGATTGTAGCTGTTGTACTTGATGTCGACATAGTTAATTGTTTCAATATATTTTTGAGGCCATTAATTGGCTCCGAAAGTAAGGTAACTTTTTGCAGATCTTCCAAATCCAAACTTTTTTCTTTGATAGTTTCAGTATTTAGCTCAAAAACAATGAGCTGATTCTTCAGATCTTGATTAATTTCTGGAAGCTTTCCAACGGCCTTTAAAGCGTTAATAATCTGATTTAATTCATTCAACTGCATATTGAGTAAACCTTTATGATCTTTAATGTTTGCAACAACGTTCTCCAATGGTTTAGCTAATATTTTTACCTCGGATATTTCCATATCTTGAAGAATATTATGAATCTCGCTAACATTGTCTATTATTTCAGATGTAGTTTTACGAATTATTTTACGATCTTGTTTTAAACTATTAATACTTATAATACCAACAGTAATCTTCTCTAAGGGTTCCACTATTTTTTGAATAATTGATTCGTCCAATGAATCATTAAAAACAATTTTTGTACAAATTGTGATGATATTTGTTTGAAGGCTTTCCAGTGGTTTAGCAAACATATCCAAATTTAATTCTTTTGGGTCCCTACCGGCAGCAATTGATGATATATCATTAAAAGCACTACCAATTGTTTCAAGGAAAGGAATTTCAGTTTGAACCAGCTTTGCATCCCCACAATCTAATAGCTTACTCTGTAGAACATGTAAATATTCCTGTATCTCGCTGAATAAGTCAAGATCACCTTCTGGTTGATGTTTAATCGTTAATACAAATTTGAGTAAGTTTTTCAAAGGACTATGTATTATTTGAATCTCGTGAATATCCTCTATTGATCTTGGTTTTTCAAATACAAAATGAGTTAATTCTATGGCCTTCTTTAGATCATTAAGATCCGTTTTGATCGCTTGAACAAAACCAATTTCTGTTTTCTCCAAAGTTAAGTCAGTACTATATTCTGGTTGCATTGTAATTTCGGATATTGTATCATATAAAATTTGAATTGGTTTATCAATAACTTCTACTTCGCTTGTAGATGATATTGCATTTACGACATTATCGACAGTATCAATGAGTTTTGTAATAGATTGGAAATCAACCGTATTAATATCTTCCACCTGACAACTGGTAATAGCTATTAATGGCTTTTGTAGCTCTTCAAGTACGAGTAGTTTTGGTTCGACATCAGGTTGCTCCACCACTCTTGCAATAATTTTATCCAGATTCTTTATTGAATTGCGAAGTTTATTTATACTGCCACGTTGCATATCCATTTCTTCCATTACTAGAACCTTCTCACGTTCCAAAACCTTATCGACAGTTTTCGATATATCTTGTAATGGTTCTTGCAAATCCTTTATTTGCGACTCTTGATTGATACTGGCTATTATAATGTTTAGATTTTTTGATAAATCTTGCAACTCATTATCTTGAGTTGTTACATTCCTCATTGAAGTGATAATACCTTGGAGAAGTTTTACAGAATCGGAGGTAAGATCCAAAATGTGGAGATCATTTCCGGAAAGTTTATCGCTTTTCCCGGTCATGACATTTTCACATAAAAATTGCAGGGCTGTCAATGGGCGCGGCATTTCATTTGTTAAGATTCTCTGAATTTTACTATCTACAGTTATATCTAGAGTAGCAATACATTCTTGAAGCTGTTGAACGTTATCTTGAACATCCATCACAGGTTTCTGAATAATCTTCACTGGTTTTAGCATTGGTGGTGGTTCAATTAATTTGAGAATGTTTACGATCAATTTATTGCTCTGCAGAGACATTGAATGAGCATTAGCTGATGTGGGTACATTGTTAGTTAATATCCGGGCTTCTGCAATTGCGTCCAATAGTCTTTTCGATTTAGTATCATTTGTATTTACTAAATCTTTATTTGCTGATGTTTCCATAAAGATTTTAAACTCTTGTATTAGTTTTTCGTCAACCTTAACCAATTCGGCATCTTCAGGAGATAGTATATTAAACGACTTTGCCGTCTTCTGAATTTTTAATATTTCTTCAACAATGGCATCGAGGCAGTTCTTTCTATCGTCTGAGAGAGAAATATCATATTTAGAAATATATGACTTTACATCGTCAATAGTAGAAGTTAACGACATTGTAGGAGTAACATTTTCCGTGAAACCAGATATTTCAGGAATGTTATCAAGTAGGTTTACTACATTCTTAGCAGTTTCTTCCAGTGGTTCCATGATGTGCTTTACACTCGACATTTCCGGAACTACTAGGACGGCCAATCTCAACTGATCAATGGACACCTTTGCTGTCTCTACTAATTGTGATTTAAGTTCATTGGTTGTTTCTGTTCCCTCAAGTATATCAGAAGATTTTATACATGCACTTAAAGTATTTAAAGCTTTTTCCGCATGGCTAATTGCGCCGCGTTCGGGTTCACTCAATTTAGCAAATTGAATATTTTCCTTTAAAATATTCGATTCTAAAGTTGCAATCGATTTTTCGAGTTCTTTTAAAGCCGTATTTTTTTCGACTGACACATTTTGATCTTCAATTTTCATCACGTTAACTTGGAGTTCTCTAAGAGATACCATCATAGGTTGAGCCTGAACTAACTGAGACTGGGCAGATTGTATACAAATGTCCGCTACTTCTGCAATTGGTTGAATAATATTCCTCAAACTTGACTTCTCGTTCAATGTGTCTAGGTCATGTCTTAGTTCAGCAACATTTTCAACAAAGGCAGAGGATAACTCTGCAGATTGGGAAAGAGGCAAGTTTGTATTCACTTCTAACATTATTTTCTCGGACAAGTTTATAATATTTTGTTCTTGAATTGTTAGCTTGTTGTTTTGAGTCACGTTACTTTCATTATCAAGTGTATTTTTAAAAGATGTTATCTTGTCATCTAAACCTTTATAGTCTTCAGGATTTGAAGAACCTTGCAAACCGCTTTGTATGGCTTCAACTATTGATAACAGTGGCGAGAATAAACTAGGTGTTTCAACCGTTTCTGTTGGGCTTTCGGTTACGGGCGTGTTTTCATTATCAAGATAATACAAAACTTCCTGCTTTAGTGGTTGTTCATTTGGTCCAATTGGTTGAATTGGTTCTAAAACTTTTATAACAATCTTGCACATTTGTCTAATAGTTGGCGCGATATTTCTAAGAGGTGACTCTCTTAAATTGCTACCGGCATTAACAACGTCTTCAGTAACCTCTTCAATTTTACGAATAGAATCTTCATAATTTCTAGCTTCAGTAGTGGATACGATTGATTCAAGATTATCTGCATACGTTTCGATTTGATGTATATAAACAGCTTCCTCATCATTAAGAAGATTATCATTTGCTGTCTCAATCAAATGTCCAGCGCTAGTTTTGATCTGAGTGAGGTATGTGTTAATCACATTCGGATCATTTTGGGCGCACTCCAATTGTTGCAGCGGTCGCGTAAAGTTAGACTCCACGAGCGAGGCTTTAGCAGCGTCGCGACGTCCTTGGCCGATTTGCGCAATTAGCACCGGCGTCGAATTTAGGATAGCGTCGAGTGGCCCAATTAATGCACTCACGGGCGATTCGACATCTACACTTACTAGCGATGTTCTCAATTCATCCGTTAACACTTTCGATATGTTTTGTGATTGCTCAGACCCAACTTCTTCGTTAGTAACTTGCTTATTAATTTTATCGAGAATTAGAGCCGAAGTATGAAGTATAGCGCGATCGGAGTCACCAAATGATGAATCTATTAAGTCGTTTGCCGACATTTGTAAAGTATTTAAGGCTTTTTGCAATTGAATAATCATAGGTTTATTTATAGTGGGATATTTTAAGGCAGCAATATTTTGTACCAGTATTTGTGTTCTATCGGAAATTGAACCAAGCATTGTCGCTCGTTCTGCTTTCAACTTACGTTCAACGACAATAAGATCATTAAGGTCGCTTTGAGCTTGCACTGTTAAATTCTGAACTGGGTATAAAATATCATTGACTGAATCAATATCGGCTCTTTGCAGATCTTCGTTGAATAAACTTAAAGTGTTTTTCATAGAATCTATTGTTGTTTTATTATCCATGAATTCATTAATATTGTGTAATGTTTCAGCGACATTTTGGATTAAAGCCAAGTCCTTTTTAGATAATGACTTAAACTTACATTTATCAATTGAAACCTTTAACGGTTTTAATGCTTCCTTTATGTTAGTGTAAAGCACTTTCCGAGGTTCTACTACCGGCTGCCACATAATTTCATCAATAAGCTGTATAATTGGTTGGAGAACTTGTGCTTGTTCCGGTGGAACTTCAAATACTTTTACTAAGGCATGCTGAATTTTATTCAGTTCTTCTTGTGAAGAAGACAACGATGCCGACCTCTGAAGATTGGATGCAACTTCAGTTGCTTTCTCAGTAGCTTCTTCAAAAATGATCTTTCTTGAAGTAACATTTTGCGCAAACGAGGCCAAATTTTCTAATGATTTTTTCACTTCAGGATCTACTTGAACAATATTACGAATATCTTCTACAGCGGATTTTAAAATGCCTATTTCTCCTTGTTTATTTTCAAAAGACGGATTGGCTTCTAGTTTTGTAAAACTCTTTTCTAATATTTCAAATTTCTCTTTGGTCTCTTCAGCAATTGGTCTAGGACAACTTTCAATTGCTTTCTTAACCGTCTTTGTTAAGTCTCCAAGAGCATACCCAATATATCTTACAGGCGAATCGGACGGTATACATTCAATGTTTTGTTTTATAGCTTTCAGAGTAGGAAACACATTCTTGTCCTGAGTTAGATCTTCTTTTATGGAACCAAATAAGGAAACAACTGGTTCTAACTGTTTTAATGTGTCATAGGTTATATCAGAATTGCATTTTTCCAGGTTAATAATTTCTAATACGCTTTTGACTGCCTCTTGTACTTCGTTCAACTGAGCAGGCAATACTTCATAAGATTCTATGTATGATTGTAACTCTAATATAGGCAATTCAAATGCAATCATAGGATCTTGTTCAATTTCAACTTTTTGAATTACTTCTTTAAGGTCTCTTAAATCAGTAATCAATGGTTTTAACTCCTGCAGATCTTGCAAAGTAGTAGTACCTTGTTGTACATTTAGTGCAAAATTACCGTCTTTCTTAAGTTTATTAAGGTCTTGGACAACAAGTGATGCTTTTTCATAAACCTCAACCTCCAAACCTTCACACACCTCAGACGGATCTTGGTCTATTCTTGGATCTTGTACTGTTGATAAAGTAGCTTCAATTATATTTAAAGAATGGACAATTTTAGATATGTCTTCCGGTTTTGGAGCGACGTCGCTTTTTGTCAATACAGACATAGTTTCCATTGTGGCAATACATGTTTTCAACTCGATAAGTTTAGCAACCGCCTCGGCTTCTTCAGCGATAGGGTCTATGCAGACATCAACTTTTTTCATAACTACTGGCGGAACAGTTTTCTCAAATGCAACACTTTGATCTGTCAAAATTAATATATTATCTTTTACATCTATAGCGCGTTGCTTTAAGTCAACAAAACTGATGTAATCATCTTTCATTAAGGCCTCGTTTAATATTATGCTATCTTGGAGTATGCTCAAACAGGCAACTACATCATCAAGAATATCTGCAGGTTGAGCACCAGGTACTTCAACAATCTGATTGTTAAGCATTTCAATTGGTTGTGCCAAGTTCTCTAAAGCGATTATAGCATGTTCAGATTTCGTACCTTCTACGTTCCTAACGGTACTTGCAAAGTCTTTCTGTAAAGTAGATAATTGTCTAAGGGCCTCAAGCAATTTACTGTCCTTTGTAGATTTTTGGGCAGTTTCGATGTTATAAAGCAAGTCATATATGGACCGAGATAGATTCTTGACAACAAGTTGGGCTACTTGATCAAAGACCTCCTTTACTACCTCTTCTTTTGATGAACCAGCTTCTTCCTGAATTTCCATGGTAGATTCAGAAGGAATATGTTTACTCAACTTAGATAAGCAATCTAAAACATCCTCTAGAGGATTTTCTAATAGTTTCAATCTGTCAATTTCTTCCTGTTGTTCATCCAAAGGTTCTCTTGCATCGCTCATTAACCTTTTCAGCTCCTGAATCGGAGCCGCCACCTGATCCAATAGAGCATAGTGCAATTCCTTGTATAAACTTTTGGGCCCAGTGAATTTTATGGCTTTATTTTCAACATGTTCAATTTCACTGCACAACGTTTGTAACGGTTCCTGTAATGTCTGAAGAATTTCCTGGCGGAAATCTTCATTCAAATCGGACTTATCAACTTGCTGAATTTGATTCTTAACATTCCCAATAATTGCTTGCATTTCTAAGGCTGGTTCTGCAAATTTCAATAAAATACCCATATCCTTATCAGATTTAGTAGGTTCAACAAGTTCTTCTGCTTCTTTCTTTTTCTGCTGTAGTTCTTTCTTGGCTTCAGTAATAAAGTAAGCTTTGTTTAAACCACCTTGTAATTCTTGAAGTGTAATCAATACTTCTTGAATTATCTTAGAGGGCGTTTGTCGTCCAGGTGCTTTAACAGGAATCATTTCCTTCTCTAAAAGAGTAATATCCTCAAGTAACTTAAGCCCATGTTGCAATTTCTTACTAGCTGTATTAATGATATTATTGCATGTGCGTTGAATTAAAGTATGGTCTCTTCCTTGGAGCTCCACACACTTTTCCACTACAGTAATATTTTTTTGAAGATCAAATATACATGGCGCGAGAATTTCGGCAATTGACATATCTGAGGTTTTGTTCTGCTCCAATGTAATTAGAACCATCTGTATATCTTTTATAGGTTGCACTATACTGTTAAGTACCTCAAGACTTTTATTTGCTGCCGCAGAAGTAGTTTTTAGAGAAGATTGAATAAGTAAGTCTTCTTCAACTTTTAGAAGATCACCTTGAATATCAAATATATTCTCTCGCAGTTTCTGGCAAACAGTCTTTTCAAGTTCTTTGATTTCTTTTATTTTGGCTTTCTGTTTAACTGGGTCAATCACCAAGCCATCCCCTTCTTCTCCATGTATATCCCTAAACTTTTCTGGGCCTTTGCGATTAGCATCATGTTCTTTGGAATCGTCTGAACTAAATGATTGTCTGTTAGAACGCATACGTCTTGGTCTTTTAATTTTCTCTTCGCCTAAACAATTTACTCTCAAATCTGACCCAATTTCATGCGTGTTTTGAGGAGACACGGACTGCCTATTTGATAGGTCATCTCCTGGCAAAGATGTTGTTTCCGTAATCGCTGCTACTTGGAAAGCATCCTGTATTTTATTAGACCCAAGAGCACTTTCATATTCGTTACTTTCACTTTCCAAATCTCCAACTGTGGCCATGCTTTCTTCACCATTTTCGGATTTTCCTGAACCATTTTTAGCCAAACTATAATAAGTACTCTTTTGTGAGTCATTCTTTTTCCTTGGAGGTCTTTTGGGTTCACTTCCAGTTCTTTCGGGACTGAACGGTCTAGACTCATCGGAAACTGAAAATATTTCGTCCACATCCGCTTCTGTTCGTAAATCCTCCTCAGCCGAAGTAAAGTAATCCTCGGACACATCTACCAAAACAGCTTCCATCATCAGATTACCAGAATTTGATGTTTCCTTGATGAATCGCAACGGTGGTAAATCCACAATGTTCTGCGGGGTAACATGCTCCGATAATTGATCAGCATACATTTCAATTATTTGCACAGCTTCTTCTTCAGTAATGTCAGGTGTTTCATAGAGGGAAACTGATACCTCTTTTCCATCAAAGGAAAATGAAATCTCTTCATGTTCATTCAATGTCATCGATGTATCTCCTTGAGGTGGAGTATCATACATTTGTGATGTTCTTTCTTCATGAATGGTTGACAGTGAAGGTACCCTTGCCAATTCTAACCTCTGTTGTTCCGCTCTTGTTTTAGTCTCATCTTCAAATCCATGAAGAGATGCTGATGACGATACAATACCCATGCAATTCTTTGCTTCACAGGTATACGTGCCAAGACAACATGTGCCATTTGCACCAGATGTTATCTTGTGAATATCACCTGGTTTCAACTCCTCTCCGTCCTTATACCATTTTAAGACTGGTTGAGGAACACCAATAACTTTACATTCCAAATTTACAGCTCCTTCTTCAGATAACACAGCTCTTAAACATTCAAGGAATCTGGGTTTCTTGAAATGTTTCGGTACAATCAGTTTCAAAAAACAAGACGTCATAGTGTGGCCAAATTCATTTGAAGCGATACACTTCCATTCGGCTTGGTCCATAAACTCCAAGCGAGATATATCTAAATGACACGTGCCAATCGAATCGATCTTCATTAAATACTTCTCAGGCTCGATTTCAATCGGGTGATCATCGCGATACCACGCCAGCGTTGGTAATGGCAAAATGCTCACTTTATAGAGAAGATTAGTCATAGAGAAATTAAACTAGAAAACACTAACCACTTACCTTGTACGATGAATTTAAATTGTTCGTTGATTCGGCCTTCGGATGACTTCAATCCCTGGATAAATTTCGGGGCCTGACTCTTCAGAATCAATTGTTGTTTTTCATCATCATTGAGTTGATTTTGAATGTCTTCTATTGTCAGCTCCGCCATACTGTTTGCTATACCCATGCAATTTGTTGCAATACAGCAATAACTACCAAGTGAATTAGTTCCGCTGAGTTGGTAAACATCACCCGGCTTTAATTCGTGGCCATCCTTAAACCACCTTAAAGAAGGCGTTGGTGACCCCACAACTTTACATTCAAATGACACGAGACCTTCTTCAGTAAGAATTGCCTTAAGACTCTCCATAAATCTCGGCTTTCGATAATGTTTTGGAACTATAATCAATTAAGTATATCAATCAATAAATCCAATAATATGTTGTAACATTTCAACTTACTGGCCATTTTAACTTGGCAGACTGTTACGGAATTACTGTCCCCGTTGCTGATTGCCATGCACTTCCACTCTCCAGCATCCGCTGCTTCGGTGGATTTGATCTCCAGCATGTATCCACCAAGTCCGTCTGCCATTTGGTGGTATCTGCCATTTTCGCCAGTAATTTTTCCCTCGGAATTGTACCAAATAATAGACTTTGGCCATGGTGGTACCGCCACTAAAGCCAAATAGTTAAAAATTGATGTCTATCATAATATTTAACTATCTATTGATGTAAATACACACCTTGGCATGTCAAAGTTAACGAATCACCGATTTTCACAAATTCGTCGTGTAACTCTCGAGAAAATATTGGAGGTGGTCCTTTGGGCACACTGCACAAAAAAAATCATCTACTATTAATAACCACACCAAAACAAGCAAAAGTAAAATGTACCTCTCAATTGGTTTCAAACTGCTCTCTCTGCTACCGCTGCCAACAACATGAACCTTGGAGCTGGAATAAGCTTTTCCCATGCAGTTGATTGCCTCACAAGTGTAGGTACCCAGCGTAGTATGGTCATCTGGATTTGCTGTTAGTGCAAACACATCACCGGCTTTGATTTCCTTGCCGTCTTTGAACCATCGCAGAAGAGGCGTCGGAATTCCCACCACTTTACACTCCAATGAGACGGTACCCTTTTCCGTAAGAAGAGCACGAAGTTCTTCGAGGAACTCGGGGGGTTTATATGTTTTCGGGACTGAAATGTTCATAAAAACCAATGCATAATCATAATCATTGATAGCATTTATACCCACTCACTTACCAAGTACATGAAGATAAGCATGACTGCTTATGGTTCCAGCATCGTTGGTTGCTCGACACGCCCACTTGCCACCGTCTTGTGCAATCAGCGGTGCCAGGTCAATGCAATGGAAGCCACCCTCAGTTAACAATCGATATCGTTCACCTTCTTTAATTGGCACATCATTATGTAACCATTCGATCTACAATCATGATTTAATAAATTCGTGTCAAATCATTACCATTAAACACTTTACCATCAATTCCGTGCGACTACGAATTTCTACGAGAAATCGAGTTCGTGTTCCAACTTTCACGGAAAGGTCGTTGAGACGGCGAAGAAAAACGGGTGCATCGCCGTGAGTAGAGGTAGCGTCGGTCACCATTAGTTCCATATCGCGCTTTGTCGTTCCACCGGGTGACTGGGCTGTGACTGTGTATAATCCACCATCTTGTTTCTGCACATCATCAAGCGCCATTTGCACCAGGTTTCCAGCGTGTTTACTCTTCAGTCGGACAGGCAACTCTGGAGGGAGGGGTTCACCATTTTTGGACCTGTTAATTTATGAGATAATTTATTGAGTAAAAGTTTATATACGAATCCAATAATGATATACATATACAGTAAGTAAAGTAGGAAGAGGAGCTACAAGAAATGTTGTAATAACCCAAAGCTATATTTTGATTAGCCATATGGCTACTTAGGTGTTTGGGTTTCACTTCTTTTCTACCGTTATGGTAACATCTATTTACAATCTTTCCTATGATAAATAAAACTGATAAAATAAGTACATTATAAGATTATAACACCAACTATTGGCATACAAAGAAACATTATTTCAATATTAGTCGATTCCCATAATTTCCTAATTGCTAACATACTTTACACTTAAATAATACTTTAAATCATAAACAAAAAATAGATAAAAGAATAATAATACATATATTCTAATTATAATAACAATCATATTAAAAAATAAAATAACAATCCATCTAATATTCTTATTGGGTCAACATCGTCTCAAAAATCGTATTACAGTTTTATGCAACTTGCCAGGTAACGATTTGTGCATGCGACGTGTGTTTACTAAACACGGTAAAGCACAAATGTTTCCTGACAGAACTTTGCACGTCTTTTTTTGCTTAACCCGTCCTACAGATCATTTCATATAGGGCATATTTTAGGAACTGTTCAAATTAGTTGACAATTTTAGAAGTAGGGCGAGCTTGCTGTTTACATATATGCATGCACAGCATTGGTAAACAAAGTTAGTGTAGTCGTAGTAGGATTTTGTTTCTGTGTCGTTCCTATGAGTTTCTCTGCCAGTGTCCTATGAAGAAAGCGCACTTTTCTATTTTCTTTTTCAAACTCTGTCCGCTTCTGAAAAAGCGGATCACATTGCATGCGTGCAGTGCGATTTATATATGGGACACTGGATTTTACATGTCATTTGAAATAGCAATACAAATGGAAATTCGTGGCGAATCGTTTTGAATGTTTACTGCCACTAGTTAAACTAAGTAGGCTTTATTGCATCGTTTATTAATTAATTACACCTCACGCAAGGTATGCAAAAAATACATATAGTATATGCATTTTACAGGTGTAAAGTTATTAAAAAGAACTAAGTTCTACTGTCCATGCACACTGGCAATACAAATCATCATGTGATATCACACACATGATGTTCTCCCACGCAAGCAACGTTTATTAAATATTATAATATTCTACGCAACGGACCCGGTAAAAGTGAATACGAGAGATGTGTGTTTTGTGTTTGAAGTATGTGAATCATCTTTCAACAGCTTAGACTATAAAATGTTTGTGGAATGCCCTATTTGTTTTTAATGTTTAAAACAATTTTTAAAACAAGCATAAATAAATGCTTTACTCAAATAATTCGCCCGATCTGGACTAATCAAAAAATGTTTTAATTTTTTATAAGACAAACATAAGAAGCAACATATGTACTAACTTAAAATGAATTGTGATTTGATTTTACATTTAATAATTGAAGTATTGGTTTTGTAAATATTTATTAATACTACATTTAAAACGTTTAAAATAATTGGTTACACTCTAATGGGAATATAGTAAATGGATATAAGCCACTCCATACCAAATCGACCACTTTTAACCCCACCTCTTTTAATTTATCTGACATTTTCAAATATTTTTCTACTCTATAAAAAAACGGTCCTTAGAATTTTTTTCAAATATTTTACCCACCTCAAAAATATGAAATTTTCTAAGAATTTTTTTCTCCTTTCTCAAATATAGTTATGCATTAAAAATGCTTTATTTTATTCAAATTGTCATAACATTCTTATACTTAGGCCAATCGGGATGAATTTTTCTTCATAAATTTTGTAATTAAATTTACTAAATAAATACAAAGGAACATTTAAATTGTAAGATCTATAAAAATTTTGCAATTTTTTAATATTTTTTTTGGTTTTTGCCAGTTTTAATATTTATTATTTTTTCTTGTTAAAGAAACTTCAATTAATTCTAAACCTATACCCGCAAATTTCAAAGTGGGCCAAAAATATTTTTATTTTTATTTTTCTTAAATTGGAATAATAAAATCTGTTTTTTAATGATATAAGTATATTCTTTCGGTCTATCTGGCGTATACATTATTTTAATTTTAATTATGTAGAAATGTTTAAGGTTGTGGTTCCGTTAGGAGTTTATTTTTTTAAAACATGTT
>JAODGA020006457.1:0-10470 GCA_027574885.2 Drusilla canaliculata | reverse complement strand
ATGAAATTTAAAATCATTTTTATTAATTTACAATAATATCATTAGATCTGTATAATGTGTAATATACATTGTTACCACTTTGATTCCAGACAGTAGAAACGCATATTGCACATCGTCTTATCAATTGTATGCGCTAAAAACGACGATTACAACCATCAAACTCGCCTCCATCGCAATTGATTATACATACCCCAAAAATGACAATAAATTCGTTAACCATGGAATAATATACAGATCACTAAATAGTTTCATAGCTTTTCATACTTTGTATTCATTTGGTTGCTTTCTTGGTCAGAAGTGTTAACGTTTAGCGCTTACGCCTTATATGTAATACTTTTTTATCTAACACAATATCATACAATGATTACAATCTAATCGTTTTTTCTTCTTCTTTGTTTGTGTGTTTTTCAAAAACTTGGAAATGCAAATACCAATGCATTCTCATTGGTTACTTCCGCAATGAGAATTTATTAATAAATTAACATACATATTTATTATTTCAACAGAAAATCAACAACTGAATATTTCATTCATTAATGCAACAAAGTGAATAATATCAACAGTAGATATTGGTATGTAAATAAAGCGTAGACATTGTAAAACATTAATTTGTCATTACTTAATAGGTAGCTAGTGGTTTTTAGTTGTTTTCACATAGAAAAACTTTATTTACTCGTATATTAGTTATTTATTTAGGTATACACTACATATATGTAGGTTTTTTAGTACTTGTTTCTCGCCAATGTTCGAGTTAAAAATGACTCTTTACAACGTTTTATTTTATTTTTATTATGTATTACGTAGATTTAGAAATTAATTACAATTCCTGTCTTTATTTAATGTACAGACAACCGAAGTGTAACGAGATATAAAGAACGTAGTAGTTTATATGTAATATAATGTTTCAGCACCCATTTTGTTTTGTCGTAAGTTTCATAAAAGGTTCTATAGTACGCCTTATTCTTCGTAAGTAAGTAGGCTAGGTACGTAGGTAAGTGTTTAATGAAAAATATGTTTTGTTCCATTTCTTGTTTGCCACTTTTTTCCGCACATGTCGATTTTCTACAGAGAGTTTGAATCTACGAGTATTTCTCTTGCAATTTCTTTGGTTTCTTTAATTTTTTTTTTTGATGATTTTTACTTGTACACTGTAATATCTAATACTTATATGTTATACCTTGTTGCTTATATACGTTAGACATTATTTACTCTTATATGAAGTTTTGAAGAATGCGCTGCAATGATTCGGTAAATCGGTAACACCCATTTGGGTTTAATATCATCGTGACGCTGATGAAAGAGGGGAAAGTGGACATGGCAACAAAACACAAGCAGTTGCATTGTTGTTTCTTCTCTGCGCGGATGTTTCCCGACCCGGAAAACAATGATGTATCATTTTAATATCGCCGACGCACGTGACAGAGCGAGGTCATAGTGTTAATATTCCTTCACGCATTATTAACCGTAATTTTTTAACATTATTTCCTCTGGTGTCTATAAAAAACGTACTGAGGAAAAAAGGTTCTAACCTCGACTTTTCTCATGCTCTATGCTCTACGCCTTGTATAACACACTGTAGATCAGAAACCTTTTTTTGATTAATGACGGGATTGAACGCCGCGGCGCTCGCCAACAAGCGTGAGAGATCGTAGAGAGTTGGAAATTGGAAGAGTTTTCGATTATATTTGGGATTTTCGAATTCTGGCGTTTAGCGTGGGCCGTACCCGAATAAATTCGAACCCATGTCAAAATGGATTATCCCGAAATTATGCCTACTCACAGTGTTATTAAGGTCTGAAAATATTCTCAATTTTTGGATTTTTCTGGTTTTGACGTTTCCAAAGATAGAATATTTTGAATACGGCTCTGTTATAGTTTTCACTCTCGACTGGAATCTCATTTAAGCGTCTTTCAATTTTCCTTGTACCTTTTTTGATCGTAACTGCGTTCAGCACATAGAAAACGCCGCGTTATTGAAGCCGAGAAACTTTTCGTAAAATTTGAATACGAAGGACTGCGAATTAATAACGTGCCGTTCGACGTATTCTCATTGTTGTTGTTATGATAACCTCTTCAAGCGTAGCTTAACTTGTTGCGCACCCAGAGCGTCGCACAAGTTTAAATTAAATCTTTTTATACGAACGCGCTCAGGGAAATTGGAAATTAATTCGCAGTGCACGTGCAAAGTGGTTTAAACTCAAACAATTTAAATTGTTGGCGATTTTCATGCTATAAGTTAGCTCTAAAGTTTGTTGAAAGTTTGATATTTAAATTTTGTTGCGTTTTTGAAGCAAGTTTATGTTTTTAATCGAGGAAAATCGATTTATTGTAATTTATAGTAATGTTTATAACAAGAAGAAAGCTATTGTTTATCTGTTCATCGATTTATCCGGTAAATTCCTATAATGCACAATGTCTTTATCATAACAACCTCTTTATCATGTACTGTCCCGCGCATTCAATGTGATACAAATAAATCATAAATGATTAATCATGTATTACTGTCGATAATATGCAATTGATCGATATATGAGAAATTCACACGCTACGGAAGACGCTAGCCACATGGTGTATCCGTAAAACGCTCCGCAAATCAAACAAGTTCTCATTAATCCTTGACGTCAGCGCTTCTGTTGGTTTTTCCGGATTTTTTGTTTGTGTAGTTTTTTTGTCGATGTTTTTGTGTGTGGGTTTTGTTGGCAATCAGGGATTAATGTGAGCGAAACGAACCTGTTTCAATTCGTGGATGGTTTTGTCGGTCACTTGGAATGATTATCCTTTTGCTACAGGTTGTTTCTGTTAAGTGTTATTACTTAGCGGCTAGTGCTATTTTATTACTGTGTTGAAGCTACGCTAAGTTTGTGTCGTATTCCGCGTTTACTTGCGTTTTTTCTTTGCTTAGTCAAATATGGTTTACTAGGTTACGGTTTTCTCTGTTCCCCTCTTCGTGCCTCCGCTGGGATGCTGTAGTATTCTGGCGTAGTACGTCGCGTAGTATTTCCTGATGATTCTGCTGCATTTTGTGATGTTGCTACGCATCTTCGGTTTACGTTAGCTTATTCTGTTGGATCTACGAAGGACTGGTGTTTTCCTATGATGATGTGTTCGCTTCCTCTTGGTTTGGTCGAGTGTGGCGGTTGATTCTCTCTACTCGCGCACAAACACAAATTCGTTATAGTGATTCCAGCGGTTTTCCTCGACGTCGACGCCGGGCTTCAGCTCGCTGGCGCTTCCTGCCGTTCCGCTGCCAGCACTTCCGACCAACTTGAAGCCGTGCTCGATGAGCATATCAAACGCCTGCTCGAGGAACGAGTGCTTCAGGAAGAATCTCGATGTGTAGCGCTCGGCGAGGCCGTGGTCCGGATCGCGGCTTTCGTTCAGCGTCTCGCCGAAGACGTCGCGCATCAATGACACGCGGCCGCAGACGAGGATGCGTGACATCTTGCGGAACTTCACGTCGGCGAGCCCGTCCTTGCCGAACTGGAAGCTGCCGCGATAGCCGACTGTAATGCAACCAGGCACGCGGCGCGCCTCTTCGGCGATGAGGTCGACGAGCCGATGCAGGCGGTAGCGCTCCGCCTCGCGACGGAGGCGCTCACGCTCGCGGAAGCACTCGGGCAGCGCGAGCGTGCCGTCGCGCAGGAAGTCCAGCACGTAGCGGAAGAGCACGCCGTCGCGGTCGAGGAAATGCCGCCCCTTGGCGTCCTTCGGCACGCCACCATCGCCGTCGGGCGCGAACCACGCGCTCAGCTGCGAGTCCGGCTGGCTGGTGAGCGTCGCCAGCGACGCCGCGTACGCCACCCCGCCGACGTTCAACTCAACGATGCCGCCTCCGCCGCCACCGGCTGGTGTTGGGCCGGACATGTCGCGCGCTACACTGCCGCCACCGCCGCCGCCGCCAGCGAGTCTAGGCACGACCGCGACCGCCGCATGCGCATCCCCACCACGTACCCACCACCACCACTATTACAACCGCCACACCAGCGCTGGTCTGATATCAGCATCCGATTAATTACACTCTTTATCTGGACGCCGTGGCATACACGCTGGATGCAAGCACCAGCCTACAACCACCCTCTTTCTTCTACGAATGGATGGGTAGCGCAGGGGTGCTAACTCTGTTTTTTTTTTTGCTGCTTCTTGGTACAGGCGTCACGCGCACGCACGGGAGGCTGCGAATTCACTCTGCGCCGGCAACGGCAGCGGCGGCAACGGCGGCAGCGGCGGCGGGTGATCTTGACACAAAACGTGCTCTGCTCTCGCGGAGCGTGATCAATACAACATCTCTCCTGCTCCAGAGCGCGCGCAGCTGCTTCCCCGAAATGCACTATAAATAACCTGTAACGCGTGCTAGTGTTTGAGCTGCGCTGCGCCGAGAAAGATTTTCCAGAGAGAGAAAGAGGCAAAAGAAAAAAGAAAACACGTGCTGAAATGGAAGAACATTAGGACAAAAGATGCATTCCTTATTCCTTCCCAAATTATCAATGCTTCCTTTCAACATTATACAATAAAAAGCACCCTCAAAAAGCTTATGATTTTTATAAGGAAAATTCTTAGTTACAATTTCCAAGCCAAACTTTAAAAATCCATTTAAAATATAATTGAACATTCTATAAACCTATTAAACCGAGTTTATCGCCAAGAAAAACAACTATTACTTACCAAAGAACTGAAATCACTGGTGGTTGAATGATAAAATGTAGAATAAAAACAGGTAAGATTCGTTTTTCCACCCGATTTCGCATCGTTTTATCAATCGCGCACAGTTGCGCTCGAGAGCTGTTTGCACGAGCGTCCCGATCGCAACAGGTTCACTCAATTTATATGATATCATCTAAAACAAAAGTATTTTATATTAGCGCAAAGAAACATTTACAAACACTGTAATTAAATACAGACCAAATGCTATGGGTAAAACTTTGTAAACAACAATTTAATTACGTGTTGTTCACGTGCATTTAAATTGTGTTTTAAAAATAGAATTACAACGGTTCGTAATTTTGAATAATTAATTTTAGAAGCGCCGCTAGCGCTTATTTCCTGCCGCTGCTTACTGCGAAACAATTCAATACTTAATTAAGGCATGTTTTAAATTTGCTTGTCCGGCGCATTTACTGCGAGCAAGCGGAAATTCAGATTGCAATCTCTGAAATTCTGAAATCTTTGTAATTGCGTTCATAGCATCGCGTTGCATTCCGCGCGATATTGCAAAACAATGCAGAAAAGATTAACTAAGTTATAAAACAAATAAAATGAAATAAAATTTAATTGGATTTGCTTTGGCTGGATAGAATGAAATAAGTAAGATTAATTTAAAGTTAAGTTACTTTGAGCTAAGTTACATTAAAATATACTAAATTTGGCAAAGTTAAATTATGTTCAGTTAGGTTGAAGTGAGATTGAATATTCTAAGATGAAGACCTAATAGTAAATAAGAAAAGCTAGAATAGCATGGAATATATTAAATTATGTTAGGTTAAGTTAGGCTAAGTTAGGTTAAGTTAGGTTAAGTTAGGTTAAATTAGGTTAAGTTAAGTTAAGTTAGGTTAAGTTAAGTAACTTAGATTAGGTTAGATTTAGTTAAATTAGGTTTTAGATTAGCTTAGTTTTAATTATAGCAAATTTGGTTAAGTTGACATATGTTAAAGTTGGTTATATACATGCTACTTTATGTTATGTTAGTTAAAATTAAATTAAACTAGCTTACTAAAATACAATATACTTTATCATCTAATAATAGATAATCTTGATTAACTATATGTATAGCAAAGTCTAAACTATATGTATTAAAGTAAAATATAGACTACAATGTCCATGTTATGAATATTTTATAACTTCTAGCGCAACCAAAACAATGCATGCAACTCGGCAATCACATTTGTATGATGAATAAAACTACTTCGCATCAAGTCTGTGATTCTTTCGGCTTCATTTCCGCTTGATTGTACAGCATGACCTTGTATGCGTTCAGAGCACCACGCCAACCCAGGTACATGCATTGTACATTATGCATTTTGCATTCGGCTGAGTAATGGCTACACATGCAGCTTTTCTTTCCACTTGTCGCTGGTTGACGTTTCTATATTTAATCTTGATCGATCGCCGAATCTACGCTGTTCAAACTGCCAACTGTAAAATTGTGCTTTACAAATAGTTTCATTCACATACCACTTAAATGGAGACATTTTTATAAATAAACTAAATGGTTGATTAATTACAGCTTTAAATAAAGCAAAGTAAAATCCATCAATGAAAGGAAATGGTTTTATTCAATACATGTACATTAAATCGATTTTAATTGAAATTGAATAACTCTTGTCGAAATTGAATATATTGTAGAAAGTACTCCACGCTTCACATTGTACTTTCTATTATTAGCAGCTATCAAAAAATCAGTCCAAACTCAAACACAACTTGTTGGTTTTGTGTGCATAACTTGTGGACGAGCTTAACCTACAATAAAAGAGCCATTCTATGGAGTGTAGTCTGGTATTGTGTTTATTGTGTTATTATTTGTCATCGTCGTGGAAATGGGAGCTAAAAGGATTTCTAGGAAATGTGATGACAAATTTGTTGTGGTGAAAGCTGGATATATCGATTCTTGGAAGTTTAAGTGCTTGAAATCTGCTTTTTCGAGGAAAAACAAACTTTGGATTGCACAAATTTTCAATTAATTTTGAAATTTACATTTGAGGATTAATGATTGATGAGTTAAATTATTAATTAACGGAGTAAATTTAGGTTTATGTAAAATCAAACTTTTAGAACTAACTATAGATACTACATTTTTAACTATTTTATATAATTTTAAATCAAAGTTAATTTATTGTTACGTTTTCTACTATTCACTTGCCAATAATTTCAATATTGAAAGGATTGCATAAATTTCATGAATCTAACAATTATATATAGTTTTGTATGCAATAACGCTTACTCTCTATCCAACTAGTTAAACAAAACTATAAAAGCGCCGTTGTAATTGGTAAAATCTGCACTGTCACGTCGTGCAGGGGCATTTACTTTTTCTTAAGTTCTTGCTACGCTGGTAACTTCAAGCGCACGTCACTAACACACACTTTTACCGGATTAGTTGCGTAAACTACAAACTTTCTTTAAATTTACGTATATTTCAACAATACTGGCAAACAACACCTTTAAAATGTATTTTTATACAGTTCAGATAAAGAATATTTATCTATTTACACTTTACAACAATATTATTAAAAAAAACATTGTAAAGCAACCCAGTAACTTTAGTTACTAAGTTATTTTAAAACATGGTCACACATTTTCTAAATATAAAAAGTTGAAAATTGTCAGGATATTTACCAGCAAAATATGAAACCTGTCAAGCTGGAAAAACTCATAATGCACGTGCCAGGGCAATAACAAATACAAATGCCGCCAATTTGTAACGCAAACACCATTTAGGAAATAAAACAAGAAAGTTAACACCCGCCCGGAACATCGCAATTTGCGCCTTGCACGCTCTCAATTTCCATTTGCAAACAAAAATGCAAACATAAGAAAAGCGTACCAAGCGTGACAGCAAGCCATCAGCAAAGCACATTCTTATTGCGAGAAAATGTAGAAAAATTGCGCGCAAACACCAAAAGAAAATCTCTTTTAATAAGTAAGTTTATGAGTTCTTAGAACGCATATTTCTTTCTCTTTTTCCGTAATATTTCTTCTGATATTATATGTTTTTCTATAAATTTTACTTGATTAGGGGTATTCAGGATCAAATCCAAGTTTTGATTGTGCATATTTTTTAGATATATAAAAGGGAGAAATCTAATAAGAAAAATCGGGGAGAACGGAAACATGCTCAGAAATGATGTAGATCAAATATCGACGCAGTCAGATTTGCTGAGAAGTGAGTTAATAAACCAATTTGCAGCATTTTACGATATCAAATAGCTGTGCAAACAGCACTTGTGTACGCTG
Source organism: Drusilla canaliculata (assembly GCA_027574885.2). Lineage (NCBI taxonomy): Eukaryota > Metazoa > Arthropoda > Insecta > Coleoptera > Staphylinidae > Drusilla > Drusilla canaliculata. The sequence goes on along the minus strand of JAODGA020006457.1, from coordinate 2,523 downwards.
GTGGTAGGCAAAGAATGACAGCAAGAGGCATTCAACATTGCATTAGCTTTGTTTGCCTTGCTTTTATCATTTTAGGAGATGTGTTTTTGTCGTTTCTTATATAAAATATTTGATTGATAAACGTAATGTACAAATATTTTGTTATATATCAAATTATTCTTATTGCAACCTAGTAGATATTTCTGGAATCTACATAAATAAACAATAATTAAAAAAACAAAACGAAATACAAGAAAATTACATGAACTAAACAACAACATTATTTTTCTTCTTTAATTTTACAGGTTTCGATAAAAACACATTTCTATTTGCAGCTATGTTATAAATTTTTAATAACACACATTTTTCACATGATTTTCATTTCATGCAAACTAATTTTATGTTTTTAGTTACAGTTTCCGTATATTGTTACTAACGGCATGCAAACAAAAATAAAACTTATTTTCCCAGCCGCATGGCTGCAACTAAATAAACACCTCGTAAAAACTCTATTCGAAGGGATGCAGCGTAATGTGGGCTGCAGAGCGTGCTCGAGTATGGTTATGTTACTTGTTTCTGAGTGTTACATTACGCTACGTTACATTTTGCACAGCCAGCATAAACACATGAACAATTCCATGGTAGTTGTATATGCGCAGCATTGTTAAAACCTAGCACGTTGGCACGTGACGCCTTCGGGGGTGGAAACGTGTCGAATGGCGGCCGCTCCGTGGATGGTAGGTGACAGCGGCAGATAGAGAAAACGATAGCAAAGAGAATAGAGTGCAATATTGGAGTGTAACTGGTAGTGGATTGCACAGATTGTAAGCGTTTACGATTTCGAATGGGAATACAATGTGTCTGTGACGACTTACGATGGAGAGGAAATCGTATATTGTCTTGTAATACTGTTGATGAGAACTGAATTGAATTATTCCAATGAAATTTGTAGTTAAATTGTATTGAAATGCATTTAGCAAATGTTGAAAATGGAAATATTTGTAAACTTAAAGTAATTTAATTTATTATTTTTCTCGCTCGAAAGTGAGGTATAAATTACCAATAAACAATGTAATAATGCATATTTATGTTAACGAGTGACGATGAACATCCAAAACAAAGCATTTCAAAACTATTGAGAATAAGAATTGCAGTGTTGTGGTTAGTTAAAATTGTGCGTTCATACCGAATTTTTGTTGTGTATTTAAGTTGCTAGTAGGCGCTTTGACGTTCTCACTCAAATACAAATAAACAACACGCTACACTCAATACAAGTTTGGTTTGAACGATGTCTTCTAGAGAAAACGCAATTGGCGGATATACAACTATAACGGTAAAACGTCAAATGACGGCTAACAGTTATAACAAAATGTCAACAATAACCAGTAAAATTGTAATTTTTTTTGTTCAAACTATGTGCGCAGTCCGTATTTTGTACCAAGCTATGTACTTGTGTCAAGTGATCTTTCGAACAAGTTAAGCAAGAACACGTTATACACAATTCTGCCAGTAAAAATTGGTACTTTGCTCCTTGATTTATAGTACTTGCTTTGCTTGTACTCTAAACACACGTTTCTAATGCAAATCATTTCCTGGCTCGTTACGTAAAAGACACATGCAGTCAATACCTGCTAAATTGAACTTGTACTTGAATTAAGTTATACGATTTAGTAGTTTATATATTTTTATAAGAATTCGAAAATAAAAAATTATCAAAAGTAATTATTATAAATTAACCAACTGTTTACTTGCCGCAGAACTAGTCTTTGGGTATCAGTAGGTTGTTCTGATTTTTATATTATTATTTTATTGAGGTAAGACTTCTTAGGCGGTGGTGCGAGAATGGAGAGTGAAAAATCAAGGCCACAAAACAACCAGCAATTCAATGGGCAAACCTTAAACATGATTGCTGTGTTCAAGGTTTTTCGAGACTGCATTGGTTTGAATGTTGTCTAAACGTACTGACACTTAAACCAACCAAAACAATAACATAAGCCGTCAACTGACACACACAACATGCTGAATGGAGCTTCATCACGCGTTGTAGAGGTATTCGTCATCGTCAGACGCTATGAGTTCGCATATTTACGTAAAACACGCGTTATTTGTAATGTAAGCGTAATATGGTTGTGTCCAGTTATTACCTAATGATATTCGGAAAACGTACTTATATAAATATATTAATATAATTACTATAATAATAAGTTAAACAAATGTTTTTGTTGATTTACATACATTTATTTTAAACGACAATGTTTCGCTACATTGTAGCTTCTTCAGATTATGAATGCGGTTTACTGTTTGTTCATTTAGTAAGTTAGGCGTATTTTTGTGTCTATTTATTTTAAGCGCTTCAAGTAAATTTAGTTTGTATCCTTTTTTCGCAATGTGTAATACTTTGAAATTATTGTCTAATTTATGACAAGTCAAACTACGCATATTTACAATAAAAGCAAGCGTTCTCTAAACATTTTTTGGTACAATTTCGATAAATAGGTCACTGTAGTGGCCATGTCTAACCTATAATTATTTTGATCTTTTCTT
>JAODGA020006393.1:0-14322 GCA_027574885.2 Drusilla canaliculata | reverse complement strand
GTTTTGTAGTTACTCGCTCTACTTGTAACTTCAAACGCTAGTTATTTTCTCAAATTTTTACTTGGTTCTTTGCGTAAGCTTCTTTGTTCTTTTGGGATATAGAAAAATCACCGCGGAAAGTTTACCGCACAAAAATCACCTCTGGAAAATTCACCGGTAGGAAAATTCACCGCTGATAAATTCACCGCGATAAAAATCACTGACTATAAAAAATCATCGCAGAAAATTCATTGTAAGAAAATTTATCGCTTCTTATAAAACCAACATATCAGAAAATATCTTTTTGATTGTAACTCATGAAGAATTATTATATAAGGTGTCGTCGATTTAAGACGGCAATTAGGCTTAGGTTAAGATGTAGACTTGTTTGTTATTTTAAGCCGCGATCCGACGCATGTTCGTTGATTTTTGCTGCGGTGAACTTTCGTACCGGTAAACTTTTCAACTGTGAATTTACTCGCGGTGAATTTTCCAGCAGTAAATTTTGCGCGTTGAACTTTCCGCGGTGATTTTACCGCGGTGATTTATCATGGAGCTGTTCTTTTATATCTTGTGTTTATTGATTAACGGATTTGCTGAAGAATTACGAAAAATTAAAAAAATAAACACGCAATGAAAATGAATATTTTAAAAATAAGGTTGAAACATGTTTTATTCTAAATGTTTATAATTAACAATAATAATTAAATAATAGCAACAAAACTCTGAAGTAACAAGTTTTTCGAGGTGACTAGTAATAACGCGTACTCCCCAAATTCGTCGCAAATATTAGTTACAATCTAAACAATAAAAAGAATCACGTATGTCAACAATGCAAATCTTTAAAAATTTGAAACGAACAACAGAACGCTAAATGTCCCGTGGCGGATTGAAGTATTCCCAGTGATGATGATGAACCTGCTTGCCGTCGCCGTTCCAGTAGACGAGGAACAGCAGCGCGATGAAAACGATGAGAATCACGACGGCGACGTTCACCTCGTGCTTGCCGCCGGCTTGGCCCATCACGTAGTCGATGGTCTGCTGGATCAGTCTCTTGAGGGAGCGCTCCGCGGCGTTGAAGCACGCGCGCGTCAGCTGCCCGGTGAGCTGCGGTATCGACGGCTCCGGCGTGCGATGGCGGCGGCGGGCGGGCGCCACCTCCACGTCGCTGCTCGACTCGGGCGGCGGCGCCTTGTGGTGGTGGTGGTGACGTCGTCGGCGCGGCGCCAGCGGAATGTCATCGTCGATGTCAAAGTCTTTGAATACGGCGGTCGGAGATCGGAGGGCGTAGAAGCTGGGTGGCGGCTGTGAGGGTAGGTAATCGGGTTTGGGTGGGCGCGGCGGTGGCGTCTCCTCGGATTGCTCCGCGCGGGGCGGTGGCGGAGGCGGGAGCGATGTTGTGTCGACAGCGCCGAACTCGACTCTCACCGCCCGTGGAGGCCGTTCCGGTGGGGTTACACTCTCTGCTACTACATCTACTAATCGAACTTCAAACGGAGTTTTTTTTTGGCCAGCGAACGCATCTCGTGCCACTTCCAGCTCCTCAACGGTCTGCTGGGCGGCGGAAATCACCTCGTCAATTTCCTGCCCAACACGCTCTCGAAGTGTGTATTCTGTTGGAGTTAGCTGTTCGGGTACTAGGTGTTCGGTTAATTGAATATCACTATCCGGCAAAGTCGCGATTACATCCTGAATGGAAGTACCTACTTCCGGTGTGGGTTTACGTACCTCCGGCGTGGGCTGTGTCTGTAAAGGTATGACGGGTTCTTGGTAAGCGTCAGTGTTAGTTTCGGATTCTCTAGTTTCAATTGTTTTAACTTGTGCCTCGATGGGTGGTGGCGCTGGCCGGGCGGTCACCACATGCTCAGCTTGTTCCTGAAGTTTCTCTACCAACTGCTGAAAGAAGCTCGCCGGTAACTCAATACCACTAACAACTAAATTACCTGAATTCGAATTGATCTCGTTGACGTTGATCGCCGAGCTCTCGATGTCGCCGACTTTGATCTTGTTGGCGTGCAGTTCATTCACAGCCAATCTGTCCACGTCCAAGTCGGCCACCTGAAGTTTCTGTGCTTTGAGTGTCTCCACCTCGTTTGCAGGCTCCAATTGAATCGGTATGTGCTTTTCGATGATTCGCTCAATCACCTGCTGAACGGGTGGCTGTGGTGTTGGTGCCTTCAACTTGGTAAACTCCTCCGGTATTTCGGATGTATCATCATAGTCAGCATCTGTATCAGTTACAGCTTCGCGTTTCACACTGACAATTCTCTCCGTATTGCGTGAGTACATCTCAATCGGACCGGTAGGAATCTCGTCACCATGTGCAAACGGCTGCACCACAAGCGAACCGTGTGTTATCGTTTCCTGGTGTTCAAACTCCCTGATGGCGTTTGGTTTGGCAATTTCTGCGTATTTATCAACCGTTGGGGTTATAATCCGATCGTGGGGATCTCTAACCAATGCCTCGCATTCAAAATCATCCGGCAGTGGTTCGGTCTGAACGGACGTCTCCACATCATGCAATTCCCTGCTACCCATATCATCATAACCCCGTTCGATTGATCTGCTTCCAGCGCTGCGATCCCTTGCTTTACGTGGTGGTCGTGGTGGTGCAGGCAGTGGTCTACTCTTCATCTTCTGAATGATTGCACCTGATTGAAGGTTTTTATTGTGATCATCTTCAATTTCAATATAGGGATCGCCAATGTGTTTCTCCTCGTCGGTTAAATTTGGCACAGAACGTTTTCGAGGTGGCCGACTGGGACCTAATGTACTGTAGTTCCTCAATGGACGAATGGGCTCCGGATGTGTAGAGGACCGCGGTACGGTGAAGAAGCGCTCCTCTTCAGCTCCCTCCGACTTCAACGAACGACGACGACATGGTGGTAGCGGTGGATCGCGCGATCGTGGCTTATCTATAACAGAATAGCCCATGAAATCGCAGACGACCTTCCGACAGGGTTCTTCATTACAGGTTAGCGATTGTTGACTAGTTGTGGCCAGTATTTCCCGGGCTAAGGTCTCTTCGTCCGGCAGCGTCTCTCCTCGGGAATGCGAACGAGTTCGGGAACGTGTTCTGAATGGACGTTTTGGTGGTTGCTCTGGAGTAGGAATTTGATATTCGTGTTCGTATTGATTCACCTAGAAACAGTAATATTGCTCAGTCAACCTAGAAATTAGTAAACAACCAGAAGAATTAAATACATGTTATGATAATTTTAGAAGTGTTCACTTTCACAATGTTGGCTTACAAGATAACAATGCTTTGCCAACAAAATTGTAAAATTCCTTTGATTTATTACAAGTAAAATGAACTATATTTTAATAAAACAGTACTTACATCTTGCTGAACCTCTTTGTAGCCACTTAATTCCTCCGTGATTGAATCATGTTCGGACATGGCATTCAAACTACGCAAACTTTTGTGTTTCCTAGGTGGGGCTGCCGGAAGATCATCATTGAGATAGAAAGAATCGGACAATAGTATATTCGGTTGTTCAATTCCTTCCATTTGGTCATTTTCATAGTGGGAGAACGGTTGTCGTTCCATAAACTCTTCTTGGGTTAGAATCTGATCTTCAACATACTTGATATCAAAACCATCATCTTTCTTCTTTCCTCTACGTTTGGGTCTCTCGGGGTGAACATCAATTTCGTCGTTTTGATACGTTGACACGTCAGGTTCGGTATGAATAGAGTCCTGATCGTACTGAATGCCTTCTTGGGACACATGGGGTGTCTTCTTGCGCTTGGGTTTCTTAAACGGACGCCGCTTGGGCGCCTCTGGTTGGGCCCTTTCCAACTGCGACAGTGCATTGTTCGGAGTTCTGAAAGCCTCTCGAATCTCGGAACTCAGATAAGCACCAACTTCAATATTATCCTGGGAGATTCCCTTCTGCCGCAGGAAGAACTCATCGGAATTGATCTCCTCCAGCACGCCACGTCTGTGCACATCATCGGAACTACCCGCATGGATATTCTCAATCTTTTTCTTTAGAATCGACGTGGGTTGTTTCTCCTCGTCCATGTCAGTGACCATCTGCTCGGGTGGCTGCTCCACATGGAACGTGCCATGGTTCCACCGGTCACTGTATTTCGCATTGAGCGAGGACGCACGATGAATCTCCTGATTCTCCTTCATGTAGGCATCGTTCATATCGATATCGTCATCGTATCGACTGGATGCCGCCAAGCGCATTCGTCTCTCCACCGAATCCTCGCGCTCCTCTTTCGTGCGCAAGTCTAGACTCTCGCGGTCCATCGATCTGTCCGAATGCAATGGAATGCGTACCGAACCTTGCGTCTCCGAACGTTCGCTATCTTTAGACTTGTACGAATTAACAGTGTCGTTCGTAGCGGAAGATGGCTGCTGTTTGGTGAACTTGCCCTTCCACCTCGTCGTGAACTTGAACCTGGGCAAAGTGCTGCGCTCGGATTCAGGTGTGATATCCGTGCCCGTACGAGGTGTGTGAATGTTGTCACCGTCATCTTCGCGCTTCTTGCGCCTGAAAAGTCTTGGATAAGTACTAAAGTCGAATACGGTTCTCTTCTCGGAATCGCCGGCCGTCGATTCCGTCGATGTGGGGTGTCGCGGGGTGCGCTTGCCCTTCCGTGGGAGGCTGAGCGAAATATTCTTCATCTTCTCGGGTAACTTGGGCATCTTGGGTTTCTCAATCTTAAAGTGCGGCATATGAGGTTTTTCGATCTTAAGCTTGGGAAGTGTAGGCTTCTCCAACTTGGGTTTGGGAGGCATTTTGATTTTAGGTTTCTTAATTGACTTGACTCTAGTTTGGATCTTCTCAGCTTGTTCCGTGGCCTTCTTACTGACAATACTAGCTTGTCTCTTTAGGTTTGTAGCTTGTTTTTGTATAGCTTCCTGGAACTTCTTGCCATGTCCTTCTTCCTTTCCTTCAGACTTTGTAGACTTGGTCTCGTCTTTCAGAGCGGATTCCAGGGGAACAAATAGTGCTTCGGCGGTGTCTTCCTTGTCTTTATTGGGGACTGCCATCACACCTGTAGTGCGGAGTTCAATATCAGCTGCTCGAGCTGCGAGATACTCAATGTCGCTGTCCGTAATCGGCGTCGATGGCTTCTTAGGGAGGCCAACCACCGGTGGGCTGTCAATCGGGCGGAAATTGCCATCGGGAGGTATGACCGGCTCGTAGTCATGGCAACTGCAAAGAGAAGTAAGAAAATCGAAATGTTAAATTCACAGCCGTATGATTTGCATGCCAAGTGAACGTCGAGCTTCACTATTAATAGTGACATTATCCGGGCGTCCGCAAGGTGGCCTTTGTCCGCGCGTATTGCTACATACCGATCTTGATTGATCGTCGGCGCGTCCGAACCGGGTAGTCTTTGGCTGGCGCGACTCGTGGGCCGGCTGGCGGTGAGCAAGGCGGTGCGTTCGGGTAGCAGGGAATTGCATTGGAAGAACTGGCACGCGCAGCGCACCTCCAGCGTGAAGGCCGACGAACCGCTGGAGTCGTCGCGCGTGACATTTGGGCGGCGCATGTAGCGCGCCGTGCCCTCGGAGGCCGACCTGCCGACGTGCGCATTGTTCGGCTGCTGCCGCTTCTGCGCGAGGCGCGGATTAATCGTCGTCGGCCGCGACGGTTCCATCGGCGCTGGCGGATTTATTTATACGACGACATTTAGCCGAGCGATGCTGATCGATTCGCACGCACGCACACCGTTCATCCGGTCAAAGCCGGGCATTGTCTTCGCCGAGCGCGTTTCGCACTTCTGCACCGCACGCGCGCGTACCTCTTTTTTGAGCATTAATTCACCACTGGATAAAATTAGGCGATGCTATTGTTAGCACCACGATGACCCGAAACTTGACGCGGCCGCCAGCAGAGCTCACCCGTCGTCGTCGCCGCCGCCGCCGTCGTCGGCGTTGCCTGTCCGCTGGCCTGCTAGCCAGCCACTGGCATTTCGCGTTTATTTCTGTTTTTATCTAACATTGAAGCAGCATCTTTCCGCAATATTACGAACGCTTTGCTGATTTTTGAACGCCTGCCAAGCGGTGATTACATTCTAGGATACTTACTTCACGCGCGACCAGTACGCGTACTCCTCGGCGACGCTCATCCCCTGGACGTTCTCCTGATGCATCTGCGTGAGTTGTTCATCTAGGTGAATATCCGGAGCGGGGCTGGAACTAGTTGAAGCAACAGGCACGGGCGATGGAACTTTCTCTATAATTGGCACGGGCGATGGAACTTTCTCTATAATTACAGCGACATGCGTCTCCTTCGGTTCTTCTGTAGCCTCCGGTAACTCAAACGGAATTTCACCTCTTTGAACCTTCCGCCAATAAGCATACTCTTCCGCAGGAGTCATACCCTTAACCCTTTCTTCGTGCATTTTAGTAACACGTTCGTCTATTAGCAGATTAGAAGTGGGACTAGATGGAGTCGGACTACGAGGTGTTGGTGTACTTGGGGTTGGTGAACTTGGAGTTAGGGGAGGACTGGAAGGAACTGGGCTGGGTTCAGAGTCAGGGTCACAGGGTAATTCTCCTTTTTGTACCTTCTTCCAATATTCGTATTCTTCAGCAATTGTCATACCTTTAGTCTTCTCCTCGTGCAGTTTGGCAATTCTATCATCGGACAATAATTTTGGAGTTGATGGTGTCGACGGAGTTGAAGGAGTTGAAGATGTTGATACCTTCTCTTCTTTAGTAACGGGTTCCGAAGTAACTATGACATCTTCATAAATACCATCACTGTCTTCTTTGGATCTACGCTTAAAAGATACTTTCTTCTTTAGCAAAACAGGAGACTTTTTAATGTCGTCTTTCTTCTTTTCTTCTAAATCTTGTTTTTTGACGTCTTCTTCAATCAATTGAGCAATTACCGTTTCGGTTTTCAAACCATCTTCTTCATCAATAGTTAACTTGGTTTCTGTGATTATTTTTTGTTGTTCTTTTTGTTTTTCTTGTTCTTGTATCTTATCATCATCCGTTTTTTGATTTTCTATTACTTTTTCTTCTTTATCTTCTTTAGGTACAATCTTGTCCTTGCTTTTCTCTTTTTTGACAACTTTCTTCTTCTTTTTCTTGGTTCCTGATTCTTCTGATGGTGCAACTGGTGGTTTTTCAGTAACTACAGTAGTTTTATCTTCCTTGATAACTTTAGTTGGTTCTTCAGATTTTTCATCAACTTTCGGTTTCTCTACCTGCTTCTCTGAAACAACTTCAGCTTGTTTTTCAACTTTAGAAGATTTATCAATTTTTGGAGTTTCGTCTTTCTCATCAATTTTAGGTTTCTTTTCAGCTGATGAAGTCTCTTCTTCTGTTACTGGACTAAATACTTTCCTTTTAGTTTCTGGCGAATATTTGTCAACTGTAACTGTAGCTAACTTTTTAAGTTCATCCATGCGTCTTCCTTCGAAAAACCCATTTTTTGGCTCTGATGGTGTTTCCGGCACAGCAGGTGTATCCAAAATTTCATCATCTGATGGCGCTGTCAATATGATCAATTGCACACCCGGCCCACTTTCTACAGGTGTCTCCGGCACCTCATTCTTTGTTTCTTCTGCAATTGGACTTACTCGATGCCCTTTATCCTGGGCCTCAAACTCCAAATACGAAAACTCATCAGTTTCACCAGGCGGTGGTTTCAAAGGTATATGAATATACTTAGGTTCATCTTTCTTACCTTTAACTTCTTTTGCTTCTACTTTCTCCTTTTTTACCTCAACAACAGGTTCTTCAGTTTTGGCTTTTTTGTTTAACTTTGATTCGGATTTGGAGAAAAATTTGGGTAACTTAATTTTATCCTTGGCTTCTTTAATCTTTTTTATGATTCCCTGTGGGGATAGACTATATTTGGACACTCGACTGTAGCTGCTTTCAATTGAATGCTTTCTTTTTCGTCTGGGTTCCTCAGATTTCGCACGCTCGCTCCGCAACGTATCTGACTTATCCTCATCTTTTGACTTACTTGGTCCTGGGACATCAAGAACTTCTTTTGAAGATGCCCTGCTGACACTCTTGAGACTCAGGTTCGGAATGGGCCACTGACTTCCAAGGACATTAGGGATTTCGCCCTTTTGTAGTTTTGACCAATACTCGTACTCCTCACCTATGGAGAGCCCTTTGACACGTTCCTGGTGCATTTTTGTAAGAGCATCCATTTCTTCATTTTCTTCGCTGTGCGAATATTTGCCAATGCTGGCCTCCTCTGACTCATCGTTTGGTTCTACTACAATGTTTTCCTTATTGTCTTTGTCCATGTTGCTTCCTGTAGTAAAGTTGTTGCTTTCTTCAACAGTTACACCATTCCTATTTATACAAACGGAACTCTTGGCTTTGCGTAAGTTTTGGTCTGTGCGTATTTTGAAATCGTCTATATAACTGTCATCAAACGGACGTTTATCGAGATAGGTCCAAGGATAACCACCTTTGCGTCGGGCGCGTCGTATGTCCTCCCACTGGTAGGTTTTTATCGGCACTGGTGGTTTGTCTTTGACTGCGAATTGAAGAAAAACATGCGCTTTAATGACTTACACATGCCGTATTTCATCACACACACGCACAGCCACGTCACAACCGAACGCAATGCATGTGTAAAAAGGACACGCGTCGTTTTGAAAAAGCAATCCGCGAGTTTGAACTAATTTCGCGCGGCGGAAAAAAAAACGCTGGTGGGCGATGCGCTAAACGCTGTGCCCACCGTCTGAAACGAAATCGCGTCGTGAGTTATTTTCGTTTTGCGTGATGATATGACTTGCCAGACAGTCGTGCATAATGCTGAATGAATATTGTTAAAAACACACACAAGTTTCCCAACATGATGAAAATGTACGCAGTGAACACAGGAGCAGTTGGTTTCAAAAAACGACGCTTATACCTGACCTATTTAAGGGGCCGTTTCTCTGCCAACCCGCCGATGATTGCATGCAGCAAGCGCACAAGGTTTCAGTTCGTTTGCGTAGCGCCGCAAAACGTTGTTAAATTTAGTGCAAACGCCAATAAGCATAATCACTTCCTATTTCCGTTATCGACACGCGTGTGTATATTTACGCGCTGATGTAGTTCGGATAAAGCACGCAATTAGCAACGAGCACACCAACCTTGCTTATTGGCCCCAAGTGCGTCCATTCCGACCAACGGCGCGCCTCGGACTCCACGCATCCATCGCGCCCACGCACGACGCTCCCTACCTGAAGATGTGTCCGCGTTGGTGGCGACGGCGGCGGCGGTGGCGTGCGGTTACGGCTATTGGAAAATTATTAACCGACCCGTCGATAGATGCAGTTGGGCTTCGTATTTTTAATTCCGGGCCCGCGCGGCGCACTTTTCGCGATTTTCCGCTCAGCACCCAGACGGCGACTACACGCGCACGCACTCGGTTGGTGCGAGGTCCGGCAATCGGATCGCATTGGATCAAATGCGCGACTCGGACGTCGAGACGCTTGTGCCGGTTTATTTTCGGCGAGTCTATTTTCATAGCGCACACGAAATGACGCTGCTTTTTGCGAATTATATGCGCACGTAAGAAGACGTTATCGCTTGCTCAGGGTTTCCTGAATATTTCGAATACTTCCTTATGACATAGGGTAAGTATGCCGAATATGAGACCGCTTTTGTTTGTCTTATATAACTAGGAAAATAAGTGACGGATTTTAGTATCAACGCAAAATTGTTTGAAAACATATATTTTATGCAATTGATGTGGCTTTTACTTGATATAAATCCATTATAAAACAAAATAGTCAATTACGGTTGATTTATATAAATTTATTGTTAATGACAATGTTTCGCTGTACTGTAGCTTCTTCAGATTAAGAGTGTTTTTTACAAACTTCTGTTCTGTTTAAATACAATTTTAAGTTGGGAAGTGGGGAGTTACATATTTCAGTTTGTTCGTTTACGAGGTAGGGGGTGTTCTTTTGTTTATTGATTTCTAGCGCCTCTAGAAGATGTAATTTAAGACCTTTTTTACAAGAATGTAACAATTTAAAATTAGTGTCTTTTTGGTGACCTGTGTTAATCAGATGCTTTGCATAAATAGAATCTGTTTTTTTTACTTCATATAACAACGACATTACATGAAAACAACTTCACAATTTTTTTTGTATAAAATTATAAACACAAGGGTTGCATTTTTGAAAAAAGTGGTCCTAATATGAGACCCTCGTTCTACAAATAAAATAATTAGATAACACCTACATGCAGTGATAGGTAAGAAAGTAACATTTAAAACAAATAGGTAGGTTTTTTCATTGTCGTCAAATAAAAAAAAATGTCAGTTCCACATTCTGGTTGGCTCACGTCGAACACGTAAACAGTCATTGTAAAAGATGACTCCACTGCTCTCGACGTTTGTCTTTAAAAAATAAACGACCACAAAAAGACATTCAACCTTGTTTTCATTAATATTACTATCGGGAAACAATATCTCATATTAGGTATCTTTTAGTGTCTCACACAACCATGTTGTCATAAACGCCAACCATTTTTTTAGGTTAGGATTGACGTAACCTTAAAAACAAAATAACCTGTTTACACTTCACATTTACAGATATTTATTCAATACTAAAAGTTTTAAAAAGTCCTACCTTAAAAGTGACAATATACAATGCTAATGGAGATAGAACAAAAGTCGACAAGCAAAAAATCACAAGAAAACATAATAAAGATTTCCGTGCGCTTGAAAATATTCAACTGACTCACAGATGTAATACACTACTGCTTTACATTCCAGTCGCACTTTGTACATCATTTAGGCTAAAGTCTCTTCATATTTGGCATACTGACTTTATGGGTAACCAAAGTAATATTTCAAACAATACATTCTTTTTCCTTATTGGTTTTGTGACACGGAGTGAGTTTTAGCCTGGTTGACTATTTCTTTTATACTACTCTATCTTTGATTTTTTTTCTGACTTTTATCGCTTTTAGGTTTTCCTCTTTGTTTTTATCCATTTTCTTTTTAGTTTTTTTTTCTCGGTTCGGTTGAATTTTGTTTAAATATTTTTTTTATTGCTTTTTTATTGCTCATTTTGACGATGATAACTTTATTAGCCATTTTAATAAGATTGTTTATCTTATGGTTGATCCTTTAAGGTTAGTACTATATATTTCTGATATTATCTTGTATGTTCTGTTTTTAAACTATAAATAAAGATGAATATCTGCAAAATTAATTAAAATGTTGCTTTTTCCATTACATAGCATTTTCGTTTTCTTCTACCCTTTAACTAAATTTTTTTTACATATAGGCATATATCTTCCACAAAGGATTGTACACCGTTCTTGATCTTTACCGTTCAATTTCTTCTTCTCTAGGATTGTCAATTCTAGCTCGTCAAGAGCTGGACAATTTGTCACTAAGGGGTGAGAAGTTTCCACAGCCTTGTTGTAACATTGACAAATTGCGTCATCAATGATTCAGCATTTCAAAAGATGTTATCTTAGTTTACAGTTTCCGTAAATAAGCCCCGTAAGCTTGCTTAGTTTGACTCTGCCTAGACTTAGAACTTCATGCTTTTTGTAGCCTTAAACAGGAAGAAATTTTTTGGAGTGCTCTATTCTCATAATATTTGCTCACAGCTCGTTCGTCTTTCTGGTCAATAATATAGTGTTTCTCTTGCAGTAGCTGTGGATATACCTCCGGTCCTATTAAGTTCTGTTGCGTTGCCGATTTTATCGGAACGTCCGCTATTTGGTTCCCACGAACGTTTGCGTCCTTGGAAACCAAATGCAGTTTTATCGCTCTTGTGCTGGAGAGGCTTATTAGGAGTGCTGAGCATTTTGAGATTAGCCTATACTACATTTAGTTGAAGACATTATTCAGTTTTGGATCCATCTTTTAGTTATTATATTACTACCAACATTTCCATAAATCTGCATGATTTCTGTTTTGCTCTGAACCAAACATTTCATTAAAAAGCGGTATATCATTAACATTTATATTCTATTTATACCCATGATACCCAAATATAATTCATACATTTATAGTAATACACGATAATTTACATAACCTATAAACTAAAACATAACCTTGATTATAACACAAAACCAAATTCAAAATTTAACTATCTCTACAAAAATACATCCGGTTAATTTCCTCACACATTTCCATTTCATAATCATTATTTTTACAGGAACAAAAAGTGCATAACATTAATAACGATGAACAACAAAGGAAACTCCACTGTTAGCACTCCCCAAAGAATTCGGTGGACTGACATGCACCTTGTTTGGTCATCGCATTAATACGAGTTTCTCCAAAAGACTGTGCATTTCCCTTTGTGTTCTGCATAATATTCGTCATACATTTCCACACACCCTCCTGACGCACACCTACTGAATTCAATCTAATCCCACAGTCACCATCAACGAACCCAGAACCGTAGTACTCCAAACTTGGTGACTTGGTGTCTTCCTGAATATGGTAAATATTTCCTTGAGGGTCCTCAATTATGCAATAGTTAATAGGTCCTACAGTTTTAAACAAAATGACAACTTCATCTTCTTCGATTAGACCAAGGTCTTTGGACATGAGTTCAAGTGGATCAATACCTTCAATCTGCAAATACACATTGTTAGTGAAACTATTATAATCTTAGTTATTTATTCATTATTACTTACACTAACTGTAATTATATCATCTTCATAAGAACTATTCTTTCTGAAATGACAGCTTTGCGGTAGATCCAACTGGACAAATATACTACAAAGCCATTTCACCAATATGTTCTTCAAAAGCAAATTCTCCTCTATATAGACAACTATATTTGCCTGAAGAAACTAAATTACCCATTGGTGTATACAAGAAACAATTTTTTATAGTATTATCATATTTTATTTGGCACACTTCCATGTCATACGTTTTGCCATAATTGGTATACACTGTTTGATTTTTCAAAATCGGTCGTTCTAAAACAAACATTGATTTAAAAAAGTTCTATAATAATATAAGTAATATATAAACCTTTGTAATCAATTGTCATATTATTAGTTAATCCAGTTTCAGTGCCTTTAATAAACACTGTCAAATTAAACATTCCAGGATCTTCCTCAGTGTAGTGATTAAATTTATAGCCACATTATACATTATTATCAAAAACATCAAATTTTTCTTTGATAGGATTTGCGATACTAATACAATACTAATTTTAAGATTTATCCAATTTTTGGAAATTTACTTACCTCGTTTAATTCGTTGGGGTATAAACTTATTATTCCAGTACCAAAATTTAAATAACATTTTTCCAATTGACTGCCACAACGCATAAGTTAAGTAACAACCAATTATAATCTCCAATGATCAAAAACTAGTGGTTTTATTGTAAATTGACAATTAACGAGATAAGCCAGATTAAGTTTCAATGATGTACTTAAAATCCCTATAGCAAATAACAAGATTAAATTGTTATTTTCCTTTATAAATTAATAAAATTGATTAGGTAAATTTAGATTATCTAGATTATCTTGTTTGTGTGAGAAAAACGCAGGTAATTTATTAGCTATTGGTAATATCTAGATAAAAGATAGCCAATTAGAATAACTGTATGAGAACAATAGAAACGCTTAAATGTGATAATCTCCGTCTCTGGAGGGATTAAGTTCAAGTACATATTTTCAAGTCTGTGAACGATTTAGTTTATCTTAATTGATTTTTATAATTTTTTCTTTTGTTTCAATATTTGATCTGAACTAACATAACTGAACTTAACTATGCTTAACAAAATTTAAACGTTTAAGCAAACCTAATCTGGCGATATCAGATAGCAGCGGCATATCTAACTTAACCTAACTTAACATTCTGTTAAGAACTTTTTAACTCCTAATAACTAACACAAAACCAATATAATTCAAAGTAAAATAAATTGAAGAAAAATTAAGAAAGAGATAGAAAGAAATAGAAAATAGACAAGAGATACAAATCTAAATCGTAAAATTGAAAGCAGCTGCACTTTAGTGTACTTTTCGGAGTTGACCCTTCTTCACTATCATCATTGTGTAGCAAAACCACATAAAACTAATTCAAATTCTGTCAGTATTTTTTCTACGTTTACGACATAAAAGTTTTCTCTTCCAATGTCGGATTATTTACCGAACGAGATTGTAAATATGATAATGTGAGTCGAACGCGCGGAAGGTAATAACCGAGAGGCTGAGCGTGAATGTCGGGCGCGACCGATATCGTACCCGAAAGGCTAATTTTACCTGAAACGAAAAAGGGCATAACTGATTTGTGCGGTCGATTTTTAGCCCAAATTTAGCAGGTAAAATTTTGGGTTTGTATAATTTGGCTTCCATTTGTCAACCAAAAGGACAAATAACATAAAAAAGTTTGGAAAGTGATTAATTATTTTGTTGGATTT